>OZ025297.1:153427871-153642871 GCA_964019185.1 Maratus speculifer | reverse complement strand
ATGAAATAAGAAAAGGGGAAAAAACTGTTTTCAGTCATTATAAAGATTTATTTATTAGTACTTAGACCAAAAGTCAAGACAAAGACCATGAATTGGTTTCAAAATAAAGTAAAATAAAATAATAATAAATACAAGTAATAACCTAAAAGATTTGGAAGAGAAAATATAACATTTTTCAAGAGCATGGATGAAGTCATTTGTAAACTAGTTTGATAAAAAGAAAGAATATTCAAGGATAATACTGCTACTTGTTCTATTTCTGTTTATTATACCATTGATCAAAAGAAAAAAAATATTCTCATTTTCAGTGAAGGCTTTAGATTTTACCCAGTGGCTTTAGATTTTACCCAGTTTCTTTTCTAATGCCTTTTTATTTTATTTTATTTATTTATTTATTTAATGTAGTAAGACCCACGTTATTTTTAGTAATTTTATAACTACACAGCAAATGCGTGTAATACTTTTACAACAGTAACTGAACAAAAAAATCAACACTTCTAACAAAAATCGTTTTCGATTATGTTGTGAATGTGTTGTACGAAATAAAAAGATTGTACAAAAATTTATGTTAAAAATTACAAGAGTGGAAAATGGGTTTTCAAAACATTTCTTTTTAAATTTGTATAATTTTAAAGGCACCACGTAGAAAATATTTTGAGAGTGTTTTGCACGTGTTGTGTTATAGTGTTTTAAATTGTATGGTGTTTACAATGTGTTGTTAATTTGGGGACAAAGTGTTGTGCAGCACAGCACTATTTTAAAATAATATTTTCATCAACGCTATTTAAATACAGCTAATAACACTATTTACAGCACTATTTCAACCCAACTAACAACACTATTTACAACACTAATTACAACACTATTTCAACACAACTAAAAACACTATTTTTAGAACACATTTCTAGATAACAATATATTTGCAATATATTAAGAGCACATTTCTAGAGCGAAACACTTTTGCAGAATATTAAGGGCACAACACAACACATAAAACGTTTCACAACACATTAGTATGTTGTGAATTTGGGGACAAAAAAATGCTCCAAAATGTGTTTATTTTTGTGTTTGGGAATTTACAATGAACACAAAGTAGTTACGTGCCATTTTAAATTAGAAATTTTGCCAAATTTTATGCTATGCGAAGTTGTTTGCTATATTTTAATTTCAAAGGTTATTACATATATATATATTAGGAAATAATGTTATATCTGTGTTCTCCCCGCTTAACTATATAAGCTCAATAAACGTATCGCAACTTCATTATAGAATTCCCTTTATTAGAAAAAATATAAAATTTTGTTAATAGTATACTACAAATCGCCGAGTACGCCTCATAAATAAATTAGTTCATTATTCTCGAATGAATTCATAGAATTGTATAACCATTAAAAATTTCCTTTGATTGAAGTAATGTAAATTTTTGATTCCATACCATGAATGCATAAATAAGAAACTTTCAAAGTAATTAGAAGTTGCATAATTTAAATTTGGAATAATGAAATTCCTATCATAAGCATGATATCTGTGTGCATGACATCTATTATATAAATTGAGCTTAAGACCTTCAGATTCTCATCAATAAAGAGCAAAACATCTATACTAATAAAATCCGTGCGCCTCTGTCTGTCTGTCTGCTTGAAGCCGATTACAGTTCGTAACGCGGGCGAGTTGGAAGTCGCGAGAGGTGTCTTTCGATTCGAAAAATTCCGGGAAAATCATTTCGGGCATTTTCGAGACCGTGGGACCAAAATTAAAAAAGTTATGAATTAAAAACCGGTCGGGAATCGGAACGGAAAACGTCACATTTCCCAAACGGATCCCAAACGGAGCTCTGAGGCAGAACACTGCGCCACCTTGCGGTGATCGACTAGAACTTTTCCCCTTTGGCTAAAAGAAGAACCAGCCGAAAACCCCTTTTTCTCCAGTCATTTTGTCAAAAAATGTATAAGAGAAAAAAAACTGATTGGTAAAAAATGTTAAACACGGTTTAATTAATATAATAAGTACAACTATTTAAGCACAGCAAGATATGTTCACTAAGAGGTAATAGTGCTGCTAATTAATATTTTGAGAATCTCAGATGTAACTGGCTATTCATAAATTTATTCTGTATGTGAGTATTAATCGTTGTAGCTCATTTTCATACTTTTTCTTTTTGGTAGCATACACGAATATTGTGTAACCTAAGATTTACGCGATTAATACTAATTTCTGCTTGTACAAACGGAAAACGAGCTGCCAAAATTATTTGTTAGTTATGTTGTTTGTGATATTAATGAAATTATTTTTTTTGCGCATTTTTTCTTAAACCATCATGCAGACAGTTTTTAAAGTAGAAAAAAAAACTGATTACATATTCTGAATCTGCGTAAAAGTCTGCTTCTGATGAACCAAAAAATACGAGAAAATATCTTATGGGCGCGCAGCACCAACCGTGCAAAATCAAATATTTTTAACGGGACGATGGCGCCCACTGTGCGAAATCACATATTTTTAACGGGATAATGGGCGCATAACAACCATAGCTTTTTAATTTACTTTTTTTGTGCTTGAGGATTCGAACACCAAGACTTGCTTATTAAACGAATATTTTTGCTTATTATATACTGCTTAATATCGATGTTCGTTTGGAAAAAGTGGCCCATCTAGCGGGCGTAGCTCGCTAGTCTATACTAATAAAATCCGTGCGCCTCTGTCTGTCTGTCTGCTTGAAGCCGATTACAGTTCGCAACGCGCGCGAGTTGGAAGTCGCGAGAAGTGTCTTTCGATCCAAATATTTCCGGGAAAGTCATTTCGGGCATTTTCAACACCGTGGGACCAAAAGTAAAAAAGTTATGAATTAAAAACCGGTCGGGAATCGGAACGGAAAACAACTCATTTCCGAAACGGAGCTCTGAGGCAGAACACTGCGCCACCTTGCGGTGAACTTTTCCCCTTTGGCTAAAAGAAGAAGCAGCCGAACATCTCTTTTTATCCCATTATTTTGTCAAAGAATTTATAAGAGAAAAAGAACTTATTGGTAAAAAATGTTAAACACGGTTTATTTTCATACTTTTTCTTTTTGGTAGCATACACGAATATTGTGTAACCTAAGATTTACGCGATTAATACTAATTTCTGTTAGTACAAACGCAAAACGAGCTGCCAAAATTATTTGTTAGTTATGTTGTTTGTGATATTAATGAAATTACTTTTTTTTTTATTAATAGCAGTCTTTTGCAGTTTTTAATACCGAAACTTTTTTTTTTTTGAGCATTTTTTCTTAAACCATCATGCAGACAGTTTTTAAAGTAGAAAAAAACTGATTACATATTCAGAATCTGCGTAAAAGTCTGCTTCTGATGAACAAAAAAAATACGAGAAAATGTCTTATGGGCGCGCAGCGCCAACCGTGCAAAACCAAATATTTTTAACGGGACGATGGCGACCATGGCGCGTAGCTCCCACTGTGCGAAATCACATATTTTTAACGGGATAATGGGCGCATAACAACCATAGCTCTTTAATTTACTTTTTTTGTGCTTGAGGATTTGAACACCAAGACTTGCTTATTAAATGAATTTTTTTGCTTATTATATACTGCTTAATATCGAGGTTCGTTTGGAAAAAGTGGCCCAGCTAGCGGGCGTAGCTCGCTAGTAAGAATAATATAATCTGTCTTACCTTGGTTGATTTACTTTCATAGATATAAAAAATGCGTATCCATACTTTAATGTACGTATCCTTTATGTTTAAAATTGGCACCACACGAATTATCACTATATTGGAGAACACTGATGATTAAATCCTTATTTTTGGTAATTATCTTTAATGAAAAATTAAACACGTATTAGTAAAAAAAAAATTAACATTTAGAATTGCAGAAAAATTTCAGCCTTTTAAGCTTAGAGACAAAACTAGAAGACTGACAAAAAAAAAAACTTTCACATTTATGTTACATTGATTGCATCATCAAGATGAAATACATAATTACTGGGGAAAACAGTTCTTATTATGGAAAGAAAAACCCGATTACATATTGAAAATGAAAGTCTCTTGATTAAATAAAAGTAAGATTTATTATTATTTTCAGAAAATCATTATATGTCTATCAACATCTGTGTTAGAATGTATTCAACACTCTAAAAAAAAACTAATTTAAGTATTATTTTTCATTAAAAATCTTCCATTTTTGCCTACTGTTTAGTCATTAAAATCCAGATATTTACATTAAAAAAATTATATGCTACCAAACTGTGTTTCCAATGAAAAATAGATACAAAGGAATGAGGAACCTTCTTTGATTAACCTACCACTTTCTCAAATAAAATTAATGAAGGACGTTTGTCTTATTAATGGCGTGAGTTGTCATTATAACCTCAATACAATAGTTTTTCTTTATTTCTTATCATTAATCAGAATTAAATAGGAGAGTAAAAGGTACTCACCCGATAAATTCTTCTTCATTGAAGTATCCAAGAATTAAATCCACCATAGGAGAAGGGAACCGGGCATTTTCACAAGTTGATCTATACACTGCACTAATTCATCTTTATAAAGACGTATAATATTATTATATGGTAAGTGTAAAACACACACACAAATTATAGTATACACACTTCTTCATTTTCTACTTTAATTTTTAACACGCGAGAAAAACAAACACAGCAAAAGCGTAGTGCTCTCAGCAAGCTACAAAACAGAGAACAGAATGAATTTTAAATCGATACATACATAAATCATAATATAGAAACAATTATTAATAAAAAAAGAGTCATTTAGAAAGTTTTTGACAGTTTTTGTAAACCTGTAATTGTTCGCTCGTAATCACTGTTTCCAAGGTCACTCTAACGAGCACTTAACTTTATTTATGATGCCATGATGACTGTCACTTGTTGCACAACGGAGGAAATTATTTACGAATTGCGCAATGTTTCTATCAACTCCTCCTTAATTTCTGAAGTTGTGTTGTCACTCAGATGCAAGTTCTTCCTGTGAATTTCAAAAAGAGGTTTTGGCAGGGGTTTTGTGAATAAGTCAGCTATCATGATTTTGGTTGGGCAATATACGAGTTTTATTATGCCATCTTGTTTCAGTTGTTTTATGAGATGATATCTAAGTTCTATGTGCTTTGTTTTACTTGAATGTTTTTCAAGCTCTATCATTTTGATAGCCGACTGATTATCCTCGAAGAGTTCTATAGGATATGTTTGTGAAATATTCAGTTCTTCAAGTAAATTCACCAGCCATTTGACTTGATTAGCTGCATTAGCTGCTGAGATGTACTCAGCTTCGGCAGAAGATAAAGCTATGCAGGATTGTTTTTTAGTTGACCAAAGTATGGGATTTTTACCTAGCAAATATACATTACCACTTGTCGATTTTCTTGATTCTGTGTCTCCACCCCAATCAGCGTCCGCGTAGACTTCTAGCGTTGGTTTTGAATTTCCATCTATAACTAGATTAAAGGTTTTTGTTGTCTTGAGATACCTCATGACCCGCTTTACACTGTTCCAATCTTTCATTCTTGGCTTTTCGTTCCTTCTGCTTAAGATGTTGACAGCTGCACAAATGTCTGGTCTGCTCACTGTGGCAAGATATAAGAGTGCACCTATGGCTTGTCTGTACTGTGTGTTGTTTGGTAAAATATTGTCATCATCTTTAAAGTGAGTGTAATTTGTTTCCATGGGTGTACTACATGGTTTTGCTTCTTGTAAATTGAATTTATTAATTAACTCTTCAATTTTTGAAGTTTGGTTAATTAAGTAGCTTTTGTTTACCTTTCGAATGTTCATGGATAAATAATTGCTTACGTCCCCTAAATTCTTTAATTCATACTCTTTATTTAAGTTCGCGATTATTTCCTCAATGGTTTCGTCTTTCCCTGCAATTAAAAGGTCATCGACGTATGTTATTATATAGGTTGTTTCATTATTCCTTTTCTGTGTAAAAAGACATGTGTCAATTTTACTTTGAATGAAATTCATGTTTTTTAGTGTTTCTGTTATTTTATTATGCCACGCTCTCGCGGCTTGCTTAAGTCCGTAGATTGCCTTATTTAATTTACAAACTTTGGTTTCCTGGTTTGGTTCAACGAATCCTTCCGGCTGCGACATGTATATCTCCTCATCAAGTTCCCCATGTAAGAACGCGGTGTTAATATCTATATGCTTAACATTTAAGTTTTGGTGCAACGCCGCTATTAATAATGCTCTTATCGTAGTATACGATACGACCGGTGCGTAGGTTTCGTCGTAATCCTCTCCGAACTTTTGCGTATATCCTTTAGCTACTAAACGTGCCTTATATTTTTGGATTTTTCCGGTATTGTCACGCTTTAATTTGTAAGTCCATTTACAACCTATTATTCTCTTATTCGGTGGAGGATCTACAATTGACCATGTTTTATTTTTTCTTAAAGAATTCATTTCGCTCTCCATGGCTTCTATCCAATTCTGTTTTACCGGAGAGTTTTCCATTAATTTAACTTCCTTATAATCCTTTGGTTCATTAATTTTGTCGTCTTTGACAATATATATAAGCCTATCAGGAGGTACGCCTTTATTTATTCTATCTGAGCGCCTTAGTTCCACAATTTGTTGTTGAGACGCAGATGGTGTTGTTTTTCCGTTCGAAATTTCTATCTCCACGAGATTTTTACAATTGCGTTTTTCGTCTTCATTTTGTTTTTGTTCAATTTCAGGCTTATCATTTACGTATTTGAATTTATTTTCAAGAAATTTTACCGTTCTTGCGATTTTTATTTCATTTCCTCCTACATATATGCGGTATCCCTTAGATTCATTGTCGTATCCCACAAAAATACCTTCAACAGCTTTATTATCTAATTTTTGTCTTCTGGCTTTATCAATATAAGCGAAGGCTTTGCAGCCAAATACTTTAACGTAACTTAAGTTTGGCTGTCTTTCTGTCCATAATTCATATGGCGTTTTTGCATTAGCTTTTGTAGGCAGTCTATTTTGTAGGTGGTTTGCCGTACAGATTGCTTCCCCCCAGAACTTTAAAGGTAGATTTGATTCATTTAACATTGTCCTTGCCATCTCAACTAACGACCTATTTTTCCGTTCAGCCACCCCGTTTTGACTTGCACAATATGGGACTGTATGTTGATGTTTTATCCCATTTGATTTGAGATAATTCTCAATTTCATCTGATGTAAATTCTCCCCCATTATCCGTTCTGATTTCTTTCGGTTTTTCACCAAATTTGTTGCTTATCAGCGCAATGAACTCTTTGAGTTTTTCATAGACTTCACTTTTTCTTTTCAATAGATAGATTATTGTGAATCGCGAGTAGTCATCGATAAAAGTCAAGAAATATGATTTCCCCCCAATCGTGGGTGTCTGAAAAGATCCACAAACATCCGAGTGAATAAGTTGAAGCCTTTTACTTGCTCTATACTGAGCAACTTTCGGATAGGGTTCATCAGTTAATTTCGCCTTAATACACGGTTCGCAATCTATATTATGTTTACAATTGTTTATCTGGATACCTCTTACTAATTCCTTTTGTGTAATTTCTTTAATCGATGTTAGATTTCTGTGTCCTAACCTTCTATGCCATAGTTCTAGACAATTTTTATTGTTGCACGTTTGTGTAATGTTCGCGTGGTTTTCGTTAGCCAACTGGACTTCATAGAGGTTATTTACCTTTTGTGCTTCTAAGCAGATTTCTCCATTAAGTTTGAAAGAGCATCGGTCATTTTTAAATACAATCTCACATCCGTTTTGGGTTGCTTTGCTGACAGATAGTAAATTCGTTTCGATTTCAGGTACTAGAAGTACATCTTTAAGTGTTATTTTATGAATTTTATTATCCGATGTCAGCGCATTTAAATTTACATCGCCTGAACCGTAAGCGATAAGTTTTTTTCCGTTTGCGATAGTCACGTTTGTTTTTTCCCTCGATTTTATCTCTGTAAACATTGATTCAGAGGATGCAATGTGACTTGAGCTACCGCTATCCACAATGAATGTTTTATTTTCTATCCCTTGTGTTATAAATGCATAATCTTTGTTTTCGCTGTTTCTCCATGTATTGTTTTTTCCTTCATAGCGATTAAACCTGTTATACGATTCCGATGCTTGTTCATTCTTAAAATTGTTTTCACCCCTTTGAAAAACGAGTGATGTAGAATAGTGTTTTTTGTAATTTTTGTTGTGTTGATTTTGTTGTGTTGTGTGTGTTTTGTTTTTATTGTGCCAACATTCTTGTGTGTTATGGCTTCTCATTTTACAAATCGAACAATATTTTGATTCTTTTTTAGCTGGAAACTTTTTCTGAGCTTTAAAAGCTTTCGCTGTATTATCAATGCTTTCATAGTTTTCATTTCGACGATTAAACTCGTCAATCAGCTTGTTTTTAATATATGACGGAGTTAATTGTGCTTCTTCTTTACTTTCGAGAGCAGTAATTAAATTATCATAAGACTGGGGCAGAGAGCACAGGAGGAGCGCGGAAATGTGGTGATTATCAATTATTTCGCCTATAGCTGCCAAATGATCAACGAGCTCCATTATTTTTGTAATATGATTTATCATATTTCCATTTTCTGCTAATTTTATACTATATAACTTTCTAAGGAGAAACAATTTGCTTGTGAGATTTGATCTTTCATGTATTTCTTTTAATGCATCCCATGTTTGTCTAGCAGTTTGTAAATTCTTAACATGGGTTATCTGTGAATCATCGATAGTTAGATTTATCAATGCCCGGGCCTTCCTGTCATTTTTGGACCATTGATCGGTCAAAGGGGTCGGTGGATTATCGGTTATTACATGGAACAGCTCTTCTTTAGTTAAGAGCATTTCAATTTTAAATTTCCATGTACTGTAATTCGTTGCTGTCAATTTTTCAATTGAATAATTATCTTTTAATGTAGCCATTCTAATCTTATATTTTTATTTGTTTTTTATTCAATATTTTTTATTTGTGTGTAATTAGTATATCACTATGTTATCAAATTGATATAACTTTTTAAATCGTTCTCATAATCATTGAAAGACGTTTGTCTTATTAATGGCGTGAGTTGTCATTATAACCTCAATACAATAGTTTTTCTTTATTTCTTATCATTAATCAGAATTAAATAGGAGAGTAAAAGGTACTCACCCGATAAATTCTTCTTCATTGAAGTATCCAAGAATTAAATCCACCATAGGAGAAGGGAACCGGGCATTTTCACAAGTTGATCTATACACTGCACTAATTCATCTTTATAAAGACGTATAATATTATTATATGGTAAGTGTAAAACACACACACAAATTATAGTATACACACTTCTTCATTTTCTACTTTAATTTTTAACACGCGAGAAAAACAAACACAGCAAAAGCGTAGTGCTCTCAGCAAGCTACAAAACAGAGAACAGAATGAATTTTAAATCGATACATACATAAATCATAATATAGAAACAATTATTAATAAAAAAGGAGTCATTTAGAAAGTTTTTGACAGTTTTTGTAAACCTGTAATTGTTCGCTCGTAATCACTGTTTCCAAGGTCACTCTAACGAGCACTTAACTTTATTTATGATGCCATGATGACTGTCACTTGTTGCACAACGGAGGAAATTATTTACGAATTGCGCAATGTTTCTATCAATTAATACTTTCAAAGAATTATCATGAAAATTCCTAACTTATAAGGATCTTGAAAAATTTTAAATACTCTTTAAAGAAAGTGGAATATTACTTGTTTTATGTTTCTGATTCAAATTCTTGACATGTATGCATGCATTCTTGGCATGCATAAAACGTCAATACAAAATATTTTCTTTGGTAATAATTTCTATTGATTCTCGTATGATTAATTCGCGGTAATTCTTCAAGGGACGTGTAATTTTTGCATCTTCGAAATTAAATGTTCTAATTAAATTAAAAATAATATATCGTTTGAAGAATTACCGTGAATTAATCATACGAGAATCAATAGAAATTATTATTAAGGAAAATATTGTTTGTAATGACGTTTTATCCTACACTGAAAAAAATGTCAGATGTTTCTGAATACATAAAAATGTACTGTAATCAAATATGAAAATATGCAGTGACCTCTTCTAACTCACCTATGGTTTCGAAAACCATTCCTCTACCTTTAAAAATTCCAGAAAACTATTTGTTTTCGAAATTTAAAGAAGAATTTATAAAAAATAATTTTTATTAGCTGCCCTTCTTCTTCGGAAACTTTTCTAAGTAGCTTTTACAGTACAATAATCACTTTTCTCAAATCAAAATATCACTTTTTCGGATTCTATAAATTCTCAAGTAAACATTTTCAGCTGCATAACTGATTTTGTGCATACCATTGCAGCAAAATAATTTTCATTTTCATTTTAATGTTAATACTCTTAATATTGTATGTTTGACTATTAAACATGTTCTCTGAATATCAAAACATTTTCGTATGAATTGGTAGCATCCGAAAAAGTGGTATTTTGATTTGAGAAAAATGATTATTGTACTGTAAAAGCTACTTAGAAACGTTTCCGAAAAGGTCGGGCATCTACACTGTTAAAAATTTGGAGCTACGTTGAACCAATTTATGGTGCTGCAGTAGCTGCCACCATAGGATGGTGAAATGTTGTTCCAACATTTGGTGCTAAGGTCGAACCATAAAGTGGTGAAATGTTGAACCATAAAGTGGTGAAAGGTTGAACCATTAACTTTAACAGAACGCATTTAATGGTTCAACCTTTCACCAACTTATGGTTCAACCTTTCACCAACTTATGGTTCAACCTTTCACCAACTTATGGTTCAATCTTAGCACCAACTTATGGTTCAACCTTAGCACCAACTTATGGTTCAACCTTAGCACCAACTTATGGTTCAACCTTAGCACCAACTTATGGTTCAACCTTAGCACCAAATGTTGGAGCAATGTTTTACCATCTTGTGGTGACAGCTATTCAAACACCAAATAATGGTTCAACTTAGCACCAAAAGATGTAGGTAGATAATCTATGACTATTGTTTTGCAATAAGATTTTTTGACTGCTTTAACATAATTTAAGGTGTAATATTTATGCCTTTTCCAGTTAAATTTTTATTTGAAGATTATTTATAAAATCAGAAACAAAATTATTTAGGAAATTTAAATATATTTCAATTATGACATTCCTCCATCCTCCTCCAATATGTAATGTTCATAGCATCACTGAAGTTTTTACATATTTTATACAATCATACAAAGAAGTTGCAAACATTTCATACCAGGGGGAAAAATCAATTTTACAACTTCTGAAATAAATTGGAATTTATTAACTAAATGTAGTTTTCAACTTTTAATAATACAAAAACAATCTTCAAACAAAAATCAATCACAGACAGTAAATGTACAGCTTAAATTATATTTTTTAAAAACTGAAAACAATTTATAAGGAAAAAAACAGTGCAGTGGGAAAAATCAGCGATTATTCCCCCCCCCCCCTTTTTTTTAATACAATGTTAAGTGATTCCTTACAGTCATGGCAGATTTTGATAAAATGCAGGAAATTTTAAAAGCATAACTATGTATAAGTGCATTAGTAACATCAAAAAGTTTATAAGAAGTCCCTCAGTTTTTATATTTTCAGACATATTTTGAAAACGACAAATAAAATTTTGAAAACTGGTTAAAAAAATATTATATGTCGGTATCTGATACCAATATTATGCTGGTAAAAATACAATTTTGAAAAGTGTGTTTAGTAATGGATCATATTTTTAAATTTCTTATATTAACAATAGTATAGTGACTTGTAAGTGATTTTTTTATTTTACTTTTTTGTTTTTAAACTAATAATATGATAAAGACTGATTTTTAAAAAGTTTGATTTTCAAATACACAAATCATTAAAACTGTCGTTAATTGCCAACGAGCACAGTGCACATCACACAGCAAAGTGAAATTAATAATATTCCATTCACAGATGTTACAGCAATATTCAATTTTTTATCTCTCGACAAAAGAGAGATATTTATGGGGTCTATCAAATAACAGAAATGTTAAAAAATGTAATTTACTGTGGATAAGGTTTTAAGTTTAAACACATATTTAATTTTTATGTAGTCCTTATCATAAACAAATTATTTGATGACTAAACATGGGAGAGGACTTCTTTTATTTCTTTGATAAAAATAACATGATTCCAGTTGAAGTGAAGTTACATTTAAAAAAAATTTTAATGACATGATTACTTATTAGCAGACAGCGCATATTTGCATAGTCAAATGCTTTTCATTTAAGTCACAAGTACTCCCTATATGATCTGTGGATTGAATGTGACACTTGAAATCATTCCATTGTACAACCCCCACATTATTGAAAAAGTATAAATTTTTCACTCAGATCAAAATATTCAATTTGTATAACTTCACCAATCTGTTCAACTGTGTTAAAAAATAGTTTATCTGCATATCCTTTACCTTCAGTTCATTCTGTTAAGCTGTTTAAATGAAAAACCAGATGTTATTACCAATAAGGTTATCCGAGAAGGTGCTCATTGGTTGTTGACCCAGTTAGCTTAAAATGTAAAGCATTGGCCCTGTAAAATAAGGACCCGGATTCGATTCTCACCCTGAGCATTTTCTTGCTTTTTTTTTTTTTTGTATACGTAAATCTACACAAGTATATATATATCTATATTGTGAAATGTATTTTTTTTTAAATTATTTGGAGTTGTTTTTAAAATTTGTCAATAAAAGCAAACAAAGGTTTCTAAATATTTTTTCCCGTTAATAATCCCAACACTGGAACAGAAACTAGGAAATCTAACTTATAGTATTTGGTGCACCACACTGCAACGAGACATGCAACAAAAAAGTTTTGAGTCATAAATTTTAAAAACAATTTCATTTTTCAAATTTCAATTTCATCATTCATTACATCAAAGAAAAATTGTTAGACTCTCATGTTTATTTTTTTCTTTTTGCATGTCTAACTGATGTGTGGAGAACTTTTCACCTCAGAATCCATATTATCTAGTAAAAAGCATCCATCATGCAGTATTATTAATATTTATGTACTAATCATGATATATAACTCATTTGATTATGACTGCTAAAGGTTAAGCATAACCAACAAGTTTATTTCTTGATCAGATTCAAGATCTTACAGAAATCGTCTAACTACTTGGTTCAAAAATCTCATCACAGTTAGTCACAAGTTCAGTTAAAATTAATAACAGTTGTTTGAAATTACAATACAATGAGTGAAAATCTTTAGTTTGTCATAATTTTAGCAAATGATTCATTAAGAACACTATCATAAGATGCCTAAAATAACACAAATATTTAAAGAAATTCATTTATCAGCAAAATTTGATATCTTTTAATTTATTTCTTTTGAACTAACAATGTATGTTTCTACAATCAATATAACAAGTCACAATTTTTTTCAATGCATAACAACCTGAGAAAAACTTTAATGTTAATTAAAAATATATAAATTAATGTGTACGAAGTTTATGTTTTCTATATTTTAAAAACAATATTATTTTATGATAAATTACAAACATTACATTCAAATACGTTTTTTTAATATCTTTTATTGAAAATATTGCGTTGAAATAACATAATTTCAGTATTTCAAAATTTTTAAAATATGCACATCTGTTATAAAGAATCATTTAAGTTGACAAAAACCATCAAACTAATTCAATACCTGTCACCTTTGTGAAATAGAAGTCTTCTTTGCTTTTTAAAAGCAAATTTCAATGAAACAATCACAATTATAAAATCTCTTATACCCTCAAGATGAGAGAAAATGCAGTACTTAATTAATATATATATATATTCAAGTTTAGTTTGCAACATTAAAAATTTCATGTTTATTACTGACATATATCAGTACAAAAATCAAAAAGTATTTTTTTAATACATTTTTATAAAAGGCAATAAATCTGAAATTACTTTAGTAAAATTTTTGAAACATTTAAAAATATTTATGGTCTGAAAAGATCATTTTAAAAAAATATATAATAGATCAAACTTAACATTAACTGGAAATCAAATTTTGTAAAATGTAGATAATGTTTCTTCCCCATACACATCCTGGCACTTAGAAGAAATTTTCAGCTATAGTATTAATAGTTGTTTAGTGAATGAATGCTATTTATAAAATTAATCCGAGAATAAATACATTACTACTGTGAAGTGTTTAATTATTCAAAAGATAACATTGTAACCCCTCATTACATCAGGCATGGTATGAGAAAAGAATGCAAATCTCCAAATTTACAAATAACCAAAAGGATTGAGAAAATTACAAAATTTTAAATTTCAAATTTGTTTCTTAAATGACAATATAAAAATACAAATCAATTTAAATAAAAACTATGGATAAATCTGGTGAAGTTAAAGCCTAAGAGGCGCACCCAATACCATTTAGTTCTAAAACATGCAATGCTTGTCATCTGTTTTAATCCTTTAATCGTCCGGCAAAATTTTACATGCAAGTTTAACGACTTATAAAATAATAGCTACAGAAAGTATTGATATTGAGATTTGTATTCTATAATCTTAGATATTTATTTTTCATATGCAATGCAAAAAAATAACATTAATATCAGTTTTGAGTTAAATAAGCATTTGAATCCAAAAAATATGTGACGGAAAAACACGGTTAGTCCACTAAAAGGGTTAAAGTTTCTTCTACCAGAATGGATCACATTAAACATCAACAGCTGACTATCAATATGCAACTGAATAAGCAGTGAAAAAGGCAATGTGTATTTTAAAAATTTATATACAGTAGACTTCCTCAAATCTGCAATCCTAAAATCGCACATAATTTACAGATGTAAACAGTAAAAATTTCAGTTCAGATAGAAGAGCAAAATTTGACTTTTTTTTTTTTTAGCTTTATATCAATTCCATATATATTTTAATTTGATTTGTTTTAAATATTACTGAATTCATGTTTTTCAAGAAGGAAGAATAAATTTATTTCTGAAAATATTCAAGAAATTGCTGATAACACTGACAATCATTATTTTTTAACCGAATATGTTTTTTTTTTTTTTTTTTTTTTTTTTTTGTTATTAAGTCTGCCTAAACCGGAAATAAAATTCCTTATTTTATGATTTTGATGTGAATTAGCAATGTATTTTTATGAAGTAAGTTTCATTGAATAATTTAAGAAAAATTCATTTCATCTTTATAACTATTTAATCATATATTATTGATAATTAACTTGACTTTCACTTTTTAGTATTTTAATCATATTAAAAATTATCTAAATTTTTATTAATTTATTACTTATTTTAATATTTTTTATACTATTCTAAGCATTCATTATAGTTTCAATTGCATTATTCATTACATTCAAATTACTGTTTTAAAAAATGTAAACAAAGCAATAACCAGAAATCCGCAAAACCTCTGGTCCCAAGCTGTGCGGATTTGAAAGAGTCTACTGTATATATACACACACACACACACACACATCATAGTTTTAATTTGTCACATAATTATATACACATAACTAGGCGACAAATTAAATATCTTAAATCAAATGTTTATATTTTAAACTAAATAATTAACACAAACTACATTAATATTTTATAGAATTTGAAAGAAAAAATAACACACAATTGAAAAGTAAACATTTATTAGAAAAGGAAACTTCATCTACACATGTTATAATATCTTCCACAAAATGGTTTAACTATTCTGGTAGATAATAATAAACAGATAAAGATAATAACAAACAAACCATATTAAAAAAATTATGGCCTTGTGTTAGGCAAATGTTTTCAACAACTACCATAAAAATGTTGCTTTAAATTCCTCCGATTGCAAAAAATTTCAGAGAAACACAGGAAAATTCATCTTCTAAAAGTGAAACCTGAAGAAAAAAGCTGGTTAATATTTTACCATAAACAAATTTTATTTAATGAAGATTTCATTAACAAATGCATGAAACAAACACATTTTTAGGAAACAAAATTCTAGTTATTCTTTTTTGGTTTCATAAATGTTAACTCAGAAATTATTTTTTTTATCACCAAGTTATTTTATTTCTTTTTAGTTATTATATGTATACTAAATACTTTTAATGCCCTTTATTGTAATATAAAAAAAAAAAAAGAAAGAATGCACCAAATACAGAGATTTTAACTAAATATTCCATCACTGGAATAAAGGTAATTTTTGGTTAATTCCAAACATTTGGCTGGTCGAATATTGTTATTTTACAGATTTTAAAGGTATTCAAAAGTTGAAATTTAACAATTTGAAATCATATTTAATATTTTCATTTTTGATAATAACACCTCTACACTAGTAAACTTAACAATAAAAAATTCTATGCTTTCAAAACTTTTAACTTTGTGGCTTCTGTAAATTAAAGCACAAAAATGAATAAAATGGATTAGTAATTTTTGCAGATTTTGAATTAAATGATTTATTATTTTCAATTTATAATAGCATTTTAAATATAAAGAAAATGCTTTTATTCTTAATATCTTTTTGTAATTCATGAGGGTAAAATTATGAATATTAGACTATATAATAATATGTACCTTTACTATTTAAGTGCACTATGATTTGACCTTTCTAAAAAAACATACAATATAAGAAAAATTCTTAAATGTCCTAAACTGTAAGCAGAGTTTTCCCCAGGTTTCAACGAGGGCAGGGCGCTACTGTTCTGAAAAGGGCACTTTTTACATTTTCAGGGCACTTTTATGGAGTTGAATCTAGAATCTAGCGGTTCAAAAAGTTGTGAAAAAACAAATTTCTTCAAAAAATTGAAAAAGGAAAAAAAGGTAAATTTTGTTAAAAAAATTGCGAAAAAACGTCAAATTTCATTTTAAAAAAAGCACGAAAAAACGGCAAATTTTATTAAAAGATCGCATAAACAGCAGTTTATGTCAAAACTCCCAAATTTTGCTTAAAAAAATCACGAAAAAACGACAAATCTCATGAAAATATCGAGAAAAAACAAAACTTTTCAGAAAATTTTCCGTTTTATTGCGATTTTTGGACGAAATCTGCTATTTTATCGCAATTTTTTTATGAAAGTTGACATTTTTTGCGACTCAATTGACAAAATGTTCCATTTTATTGCGATGTTTAAAGAAATTTGTCGTTTTTCTATGATCTTCTGAGAAAATCTGTCATTTTGTGACGAAATTTAGCCTTTTTTTGCGAATCTTGCCAGAAATTAGTCGTTATTTCGCGATTTTTAATGAAACTTGCCGTTTTTTTTAACGAAATTACCCATTCCAAGGGACGCATATGAGGCTATTTTTTGCGTAATTTACGCGCTATAGCGCGTTCGGATCATCGCTGCAGGGTTGCGTTTTTTCAAATGTGGGCATGAAGGGCACTATTTTTTTTGAATGAATGACAAGAGGGGCGCTAGTTTTGGATGAAGGGCAAGAGGGGTGCTATTTTTTAAACTATAGGGCAGGAGGGGTGGAGCGCCCCCCTGAAACCCTCTGGGGGAAACTCTGCTGTAAGCTAAACACAAATATTTAAAATAATCACAGTGTACAAAAATCATGATTTTTTCTTTTTAAATCATATAAATCAGATTTTATAGATTTTTTTCTGAGCATTAAAATACTGAATAGATACCGAGAGTTTTATGTTTCCAGATCAATTAAACCTCTAATTACTAACATAATCTACACTTTAATTAATAAAAATTATTAGTTAGTAATTACAGAAATTATAAAAATTACAAATTAATAGTTTCATTAGTTAGTATATGATAAGTTATACACATTAATATTCTATCATAAATATGTATAATTATATAAATAAAATTAGCCGCCTTTGGCGACCAGTTTTGTCTCCCTTAAATGCATACTAAGCATTAAATCATATTGCTTTTATTCATAATTTATTTTAATTGTTCAATTTTTTCCAAATTTGAAGATTCTGCTAAAGAATTAGGCACAGATGTCATACATGCATCACATTGACACAATTGTAACAAAACGGCAAATATATGCCTCACATGATAACCCAGCAATTGTTACTTATTCTGTAATAAACTGTTTATTTACTTTCTTTTTTAAAATGATATAGGTTGTTTTGTTCTATAATTATTAATTAAACTTTCATTTATTTATTATTATTTGCTTTTTAAAATAATAGAAGAGAGTTAAAAAATAGATATGTAAATGGTATTGAAAACAAAGTTTTCACCAAATAATCATTAAAAAAAAAAAAAAAAAAAAAAATCGAACAAATGTGGTGCATGTAGGACATCTTGTGCCGATTAATCAAGCATTCGGTATTTTTATACTAACTTTTTGCATTGGCAAATATTGTACCTGTGGCATTTTTGTTTTTTTATTTCAACTAATTTTATTTACAGAGTTTCCCGCAGATGGTTTCAGGGGGGCGCTCCGCCCCTCCTGCCCTTTAGTTTAAAAACTAGCGCCCCTCTTTCCCCGTCATCCAAAAACTAGCGCCCCTCTTGTCGTTCATTCAAAAAAAAAAAAAAAAAAAAAAAGCATTTTTCTTGCCCCACATTTCAAAAAACACAGCCCTCCAGCAATAATCCGAACGCGCTATAGCGGGTAAATTATGCAAAAAATTGGCGACGGAACGCAAAAAATAGCTTCATATGCGTCCCGTGGAACGAGAAATTTCGTCAAAAAATCGCCTAAAAAACAGCAAGTTTCGTTAAAAATCACGAAATAACGACTAATTTCCGACAAATTTCGCAAAAAATGGCTAATTTTGTCTCAAAATTTCACGAAACCGCAGATTTCCTCAAAAGATCGTGCAAAAACGACAAATTTCTTCCAAATATCGCGATAAAACGGAATTTTTTTTAAATGATTTGCAAACAACGGCAAATTTCATCCAAAAATCGCAATAAAACTGAAAATTCTGTGAAAAATTCAGTTTCCGCGATACTTTCACGAGATTTGTTTTTGATTTTCGTTTTTTCGCGATTTTTTAGCAAAATATGTAGTTTTCTATGATTTTTTAACAAAAACTGCTGTTTTTGCGATCTTTCAATAAAATTTGCCGTTTTTTCATGATTTTTTCACGAAATTTGACATTTTTTCGCTATTCTTTTTAGCAAAATATTTTCTTTTTTGCAATTTTTTGATGAAATTTCTGTTTTTTCACGACTTTTTGAACCGGTAGATTCTAGATTCAACTCTATAAAAATGCCCTTAAAAATGAAAACTGCCCTAAAAAATGCAAAAAGTGCTCTGAAAAATGTTAAAAGTGCCCTTTTCAGAACAGTAGCGCCCTGCCCTTTTTTAAACCTGGGGGAAACTCTGTTATTTAAAATATATTTAATAATATAATTCTTTCATTCATTTTATTTATAAAAACATAACATTAATTTGAATGTGAAATATTTAAAATTTATGATTTTTATTTATTTTTTAAGCCAATAGAATAAAAATACAAAACAAAAATATGATATTTTGAAGCTCTATAATTGCAGCGAAAGAACAAAAAAGCAAATCAACCCAATTTACCATGGCTTAGATGCGTTTAATTAAGTTTTTTCCATTAAACAATTGACCACAATTTTTGTGCCGCATACTTTAGCTTAATATATATATAGATACTAGAGATATTGACATTTATCAAAATGATCAGTAACTGCATTTAATATTAAATTTAAAACTACTTTAAAATCATAATTATTAAACAAATAATCTTTAAGTAGGTATGTAATATGCATTTTTATGCTTTAATTACTAAAGTGATAATTTAGAAGGAAAAAAGGCAGTGTGTTAGCTCCAAAAAAGGACACTATATATATCATAAGAAAATATATTAGTTATTAGTGATGTGTTTAGTAACAATAAGGGGAGAAATACATAATTTTTTACTATAGTAAATAACAAATCATTCGTAGATTGTACTAAGAAAAATTAATAATCGCCTATGCTTTAACTAACAGGATGTATGTATATATAAACTAAAGATGAAAATAAGGAATTTTCCTTATTGGCCAATGGCCAGTAGGGTTAATTTTTTTTAGTAGCTAGTTATTGGCTAGTGAGAATAATTTTTTCAAGGACCAATAAATACATTTATGTCACTGAATATTTTACTACAAAATATAGACAGGTTAAGTATAAATAAGTGCTAATATATGAACTAGATAAAAATATTTTATTTTGTTTGTTGAACAGCAAAGTTATATGCAACATGTGTATGTAGCAAGCTATATAAGTACAACTATGCTTAGGTACTTGGGTAGCTAACAACATAAATAAACTCCTACCCTCTTTTTTATAATTATTTGTCTGAAATTAAGATTTGACAAAAGAAAAAGAAAAATGTTTATCCCTGATTAGCAGGTTTGATTCAAAAAAAAAAAAAAAAAATTGTAATTTACAGTGAAATCCTGACAAAAATAAAGAGAGAGAGGAAGGAGGATCTCTCTTGATACTAATATTTTAAGTTTTTTTATGATCCTTTGATATAATGTACATTTAATTTTGCAGTCTTTAGACAAAATTTGTGCTTGTTTTTCAACTTTTTAATGAAATTTGCTTTCATTAGGATGCACAACTTGCAGCCGCGATGACGTGGCCATAGAAAAATCGCAAATTTTGTTGATGTGGTGCAAAAAAAAATGTGTATTTTATCAATTAAAGTTAGATAAAATGCACATTTCGTTGATTGGACATCGAAAAAACACAAGTTTTATTGATTGGATAACGGAAAATTGCAAATTTTGTTGGTCAGAAATGTAAATAAAAATTGCTAATTACATTGATTATGTTCTAAAAATATTTTGAATTTTTTTCGAACTGGGAGCAGAAAAATCGCTAATTACATCGATCAAGCAAAAAAATTCACAAATTTCGTCAAATGGCTTTGTAAACATAACGAATTTTGCGATTGGATTCATAAAAATTTCAAATTTTGCCATTCAGGTGCATAAAAATTGGGAAATTCATCGATCTGGAATGGAAAAATTGCGAATTTCGTTGATCCTCTGCATAAAACTCTGAATTTTCTCAAGCAGACATGGAAAATTAAATGAATTTTGCCTATTAGACTCTGAAAAAAATATGAATTTTATTGATAATGCGAGAAAAAATTTCGAATTTCATCGATAAGCTTTGTAAAAATCACGAATATCGTTGACAGGCTACATAAAATAACCAATCTTGTTTATCAGTCGCGAAAAAATTGTAAATATTTTTGATCAACTTCGTAAAACATTCAAATATTGTTGATCAGCAGCGAAAAGATCATGAAATTTGCAGATCATGCGAAGAAAAATCGCCTATTTCGTCGATCATACGAAGGTAAGTTTTGAATTACATCAATCAGTTTCGTAAAAATCGAGAATTCTGTCAATCGGCCCTGTAAAAAATATGAATTGTGTCGACCAGTTTCGAAAAAAATATCACAAATTTCATTGATCAAGCGCAGAAAAATAGCAAATTTCGTTGATCTGCTTTGGAAAAATCATGAATTTTGTCGGCAAGGAGTGAAAAAATCATGGATTTCATTGAATATGTGCAAATTCGCCAATCGTATGACCAAAAATCGAGAGTTTCGTTGATCATGCGAAGAAAATCGTGAATTTCGTAGATTGGCTTTGTAATAATTGTGAGTTTAGTTGATGGAAGTTCATAAACATCCCTAATTTAGCTGATCAGGTGCAGAAAAATCAAAAATATTGTCGATTTGGCATCAAAAAAGTGAGAATTTCATCGATAATGTGAAGAACAAAATAAATTTTGTTGATAGTGTAAGGAAAATCACAAATTTCATCGAACATGTGAGGAAAAATCACTAATTTGCTAATCAGTTTAAAACAGTGAATTTTATTGATCAGGTGCAGAAAAATCATGAATTTTCTCGGTTGCTTCATAAAAATTGCAAACTTTTTCAATTGGTTTTGTTAAATGCATAAATTTTGTCAATCAGGCATAGAAGAATCACTAATTTCATTAATCGGACACAGAAAATCTGGAATTTTGTTGATCAGGCATGAAAAGTCTTGTTGATCGGTTCCTTTGCTCTCTTTTGTTTATAAAGTTCACATTTTTTCTGTATGAGCAATTTAAGCATGTTTTTTAGCATTTTTGTTAAACAAAACTTACTCTGCCAAAAAAAGTCAAGGTATACTTTTGCATCTTGAAAATAATTCTAGCTATACCTGTTATATATAAAAATGTAAAAATTGCTGATATATTCTTGACGATATTCAAATTCATTATCGCGATTTTTGGACAATGTTCATTTTTTTTTAGTTTTTGATGACATTCATGTTTTATGTGTTCTTTTTCACAATTTGACAAAATTCGCATTTGTTTTCGCGATTTTTTTGGTCAAAATTCACGATTATTTGAGGATATTCACGTTTTTCGTGATTCTTTGATGATAGTTGTATTTTTTCATGATTCTTTGACGCTAATTGAATGTTCACTTTCTTTTCTTTTGTCGATTCTTCAGTTTTTTTTTTTGCCATTCTTTGACTATACTTTGGTTCTTTTCGTGATACTTGCACGATTTACATGTTTTTCTTGTGGTTCATTGGTGAAATTAAGTGTTTTTATTACGATCTATTGACAATATTTGCATTTTTTTCATGAATTTTGGGGGGTTTTGTGATTTTTTAAACAGAATTTGCAGGTTTTTCAGCAATTCTTTGACAAAGTATCTTTTAGAACATCCTTTTTTGATCGAAATTCGCGATTATTTGACGATATTTACTTTTTTGTAGTTCTTTGATGATATTCGCGTTTTTTCCTTATTCTTTGACGATAGTTGTGTTTTTTCACGATTCTTTAATGCTAATTATGCATTCACTTTTTTTTTTTTAACTTATCCTTGCACGATTTTCATGTTTTTCTTGCGGTTAATTGGCGAAATTAGTATTTTTTTCTACACTGTAAAAAAAAACGGACAATTTAACGGAAGTATTACTGGTAATCTAGACGCCAGTAGTATTTACTTTTTTTAACGGAAAAATTTCCGTAAATTCCAGAAAAAATCTCGAAAAAAACGGAATATTTACCAGAAAAAAGCGGAGATCTTTCCGTTAAAAAACAGTAAATAGTACTGGCGTCCAGATTACCAGTACTACTTCCCTTAAATCGTCCGTTTTTTTTTACAGTGTACAATGTTTTGACAATATTTGCATTTGTAAAAATGAATTTTGGGGGGGGGGTTTTTTGCGATCTTTTAACAGAATTTGCAGGGTTTTCAGCAATTCTTTGACAAAATATCTTTTGGAACATCCTTTTTTGATCGAAACTCACAATTATTTGACGATATTTACTTTTTTTGTGGTTCTTGGATAATATTCACGTTTTTTCCTGATTCTTTGAAGATAGTTGTGTTTTTTCACAATTATTTGACAATTACCCAGGGTCAACCTACAGATAATTTGGTACTTACGTATTAATGCCATCGCAGCAGAAGTTATGCTAATGCACCAATAAAGAGCAATTTTGTTGATCGCACACACAGAAAAAAATGAGCAAAAAATAAAGCACTAAAAAATGGCATAAAAAATTATCGAAAAACAAGGTAACAAGGAATCCAAAAGATAATTAAGTGTGCTGCGTTCTGCTGCGGTCGCATTAATACGTAAGTACCGATAATTCTTATGTATTTTATATTTACTATCCTTTTTTGTTTTAGAATTTAAATTTGAAAAAAAAAAATAGACTTGTGTATAAGCTGACATCGCCCCCCCCCCCCCTCTGAGTAAAAAGTAGTATCCAAAAATTCTCAGCTTATACACAGAAATATAAGGTATGTATACACTTTAATTTTGTTTTAGTATAATGTTGATCATATATATACAAATAACTTTCAATTTTAAAGAGGAAAAAGAATTTAAAACAAATTTATATTTATTTGTCAGTTTAAATTTTTTAAATAATTTTATGTATTTCTTATTTTTGCAACTTTCAAACATCTAGATACTGCTAATAATTAAAATAAAACTTTTACTAAATCTGAATTATAATAGAATAAATTTATTTACAGGAAATTAATTCGTAAACATTTTTTTAAAATAGGAACTTCTTGATCATTTTACCAATTTTAAAATACACTTTTGAAATTTATTATTAAATTTTAAAAACTTATTTAAGCACAAAAAATTACGAAATTGCATTTTATCATTTTATTCCAAAATATATCAGATTCATTTTCTATAAGTCAGGTTAGTAAGTTATTTTGATTAAAATATAAAGAATTTACAAAAAGTTTATAATCAAATGATACTTTTATCCTTTCTTACATTCAAAATCAATAATATTCTTACATTCTTATAATTCATGAGAACATATTTTCTGAAATAACATTTAATTTAGTAAAGTTTACTGCAGAGAATGTGTTCGTATTCATAAACAATTTTTAAGAATGAGCTTGATCCGAAATCATTTTTCAAGCCCTAAGTTAAAAATTACATTAAAACAAAAGATATGGTTAAAGTAGATGTAGAATACACATTTAACAAAAACTTTGATATTTGAACCAACACATACAATATTCCATTTATATAACAAGCACTAAAAGCATATACACAGAAACTGATAAGCACATTAATGAAGGAAAATGTTGATTACACTGCAAATCCCCGAAACACATTCTACTCACTATGCAACACATTTCTAAACGCCTCAGGTGTCAAGATGTGTTTCCAATATGTTTAATCCATTCCCATGTGTTTCAGATTGTGTAAGAAAATGCATTTCCGCTGTACTTTCCCAAAGCATTAACCGCAAATGAAACACATAACGTATAATAGAACACATGAAAACGCATCGTAGAAAACGGCACGTTTAGAGTTGAATTCAGACATTTCTCTTCCGAAGGGATTCAGGAAGGTCTGGCGGGGGGGGGGGGTCACTTTCAGAAAAAATGAAAAAAACTAAAATTCTAAAAGCTTTTCTTTTTTTTTTGGTCTTTTGTTTGGGGGGGGGAGGGGGGGAGCCATATTGAATAACCGGGATGTAGAAGAATCAGGTTCCAGGAACCATTTCATTTATTTATCCCTGGCCACATGATTATGCAAAAAAAAAAATCAGTTTTTTTTTTTTTTTTTAAGCAAAAACATATGCAGTTTTGAAACTTTTCAGTTAATCATTCACAAATGGTTTTCGTTTGTTGTTACAGATACAGCGTTTACTAGCAATTCAATTGAGGAAAATAGTGTTTAGCGCCGTGCGAAAGGGGCGGTCGCCTCGGGCGCGAAAATTTAGGGGGCGCCAAATTTATACTGCCAACGTTATTTTTGGCCTGTTACAAGAAAAAATTAGTGGAAGAGGCGCCAAATTGAAACTTTGCCCCGGGCGCATTTTCTCTTCGCACGCCCCTGATAGTGTTGATTTCAGGGGGAAGCCCGGGGGGACATCCCCGCGGAATATTTGAGATTTTATGTTTTCAATGGTAAAAAAGGGCAATCCTCTCGGGAAACTCTACAGTGTCCCCCCATTCTGGATCCACAGAAATTCCTTCCCTGAGAAAAGTGCTTAACTTCAACATTGTGGGAAACCCTAAAACAATTCACATGCCTTTTAATGATAGGGGCGAAAGCCACGCCCATTGAATGCCCTTCAAAACCAAGTTCAGCGCCTTCTGTCGGCAGTGCTGAATTCAGCGGGAAATCCCCAGGGCCGTAGCTAAGGGGGCGCTATGGGCGGCTCAGCCCCCCTCGAAAAAATTCCAAGGTCACTAAATGAATTTTTGTTCCGAAAATTCAAATGGAATTCTGTTCAAAAATCTAATTTAGTTATGAGACCTTCTCACAGTTTTGCAGAATTAGTAAATTGTATCTAAAATAAGTGTTTCAACACACCCTCATCCTGCTTGTACACATGATGCTTAATTTTGCACCAGTTATACTCTCAAAATTTTCATCACCATATACTTTTCTTAGCATAAAATGAAGTTATTACAACAGTTTAATAAGAAACATAGTACCTACTATGTGAACATGCACTAATTTATCTTTCTGCGTCAGAGAGAGAGAGAGAGAAAAATTATGAGCCCCCCTCTATTGTTCACTTTTAGCTACGGAGCTGCATACCCCCCCCCCCCCCCCAGAAAATTTAAGATTTTGTATTTTCAATGGTCAAAAACTGCAATTTCCCCCCCCCCCCCAACCAGAACTCTAAAATGTGTCCCCTCGGAGCCACAGAAATCCCTCCCGGAGAAAAATGTCTGAATTCAACACTGTCGGTGCAATCATCGGACAAACATTGCGCATGACCGCTCCTGACTGTTTATCAGCACATTTCTTTGCACATGCGCAGTTCTTCCAGGGAGAAGATTCGCGCCAAGAATGAATAGGAATTGTAATGGAGGCAGGAAGTGAAATGGAACCCATCTCGTCCGCCATTATTCAATAAAACGTACAAGGATTATTAAAGGTAAGTTATTTTATTCTTTTTCGTAATCTCTCCCAATTGTATATGTTTCTGCTGAATTCGTGTAATATTTAGTTCTGGGCAAACCTCTTGCCAAATTGATTAAAACAATCGAACTGTAGGGATAATTTTCAGTCTTTTACTGTGTGCTTAGAGATTAATGGATGTTAAAGCTATGCCGTAAATAATTAAAATTTTCTATATCCTAGCGTGTAGTTGTTTTTCTCTATAAAGAAATTGCAAATAAATGTCTAACGCGATTACTAATATTTGCATACCAATCCATTTAAATGTTTATTTAGAAAATTATTATTTTTTTCCTTTTATTATTATTACTTACCCATCATACGTAGTATAGGGTAAGTCTTGCAATCGTTTTGAAAATCGAAAAAAAATTTTTTTGACGAATTTACACGTTTTAGACAGTGGAGATTCCGAAAAACATATTTTCAGAAAATTTTTTTTGCCGTCCGTCTGTCTGTCTGTCAGTCTGTCTGTCTGTAAACGCTCTATCTCCCGAACAAATTGAGATAGAGACTTGAAATTTTGTATGTAGTTAGTATGTAAGAATGAGACGAACCCTATTTAATATCAGCAACCTCGATTATCCGGAACTATTTTTTTCGGACTCTCGAAAAATTCGTTCTGATGAAAGGTATATAAAAATTTTCGAATTTTTTTGTTTTAAGGAATGGACGTGAAAGGCAATAAAATAACACACATTTTTCATATAGAACGAAGTCAATCGGATTATTAGTTGCCGAGATATTTGTAATCCTGTTTTTCACATTCTTCAATTTTTCATGACCCTGTATTTCATTCAAATTTCAATTCAGAGGTATATTTTAATTGGAAATGAGACGCTTAATCCGACACAGTTAATTGTTAGTTAATAGAATTATTATTTTTGGAGTTATAAGGATGTTTCTTTTACGCAGTTCGGTACTACTTGAGTAGTTTGGCATTTTATATAATTTGTCGAAATTGGTACATCAGCAGTTCTTTAATAAAGCATTACTATGTATATTAACAATATTTAAATTTTGTTTATGAATTGCAATGCATTGTATAAATAGTTTTCACATGTTTTATTTTCATTACATATCCATGATGGGTAAGTATTACGGTGGCCCCCAACGACTAGTTTTTAATGAGTAGGATGTTATATAAATTAAATGTTCCAGTAATGGACACCCTCCCGATAGTGGACATCTCTTACTGTTTTTAGTTCATAAATAATAATTTACCTTTAATTACTTTTTTTATGTATAATTTCCTCTTTGCCTGTTTTATAAATTTGGGTTATTGTTTGCATTTTTAATGAAAAATTGCAAATAGAATGTTGCTTGATTTTTCTTAAAAATTATTCGAACAGTGCATGCTTTTGTGATGAACAGTAACCAATTAATAAATCCATAATTATTTGTAATCATTTATCTAAATTTTACAGAAGTAAATAAATTACTTTGGTTTTTTTAAGGCTGGATTATAGAAACCAAACTATCATAGTTGACGTCTAATAAGCAAACTCAAAGATATTTCAAAAGAGTTTTGCTAATGTTACAAAACCAATTTTGTTGATTTCCTTTTATTTTTTTATTATTGGGGTTGCTTAAGGGGATACTTCACTCACTTGATATTGATAACACTTGCTATGTAATGTTAAAGTGATGGGTAGTTGTTTTTTAATTTTTCTTTTAAATTTTAACATTTTAAAACTTTTTGTATGAGATAGCTAAGGTTAATCTCTAATATGGCTATTCTATATACACATATTTTTTAATTTCGGTGTCAGATTTTTAAATAAAGGTACTTTCATGTTTAGAACTGGTTTCGAAAGTGAAAGTATACCTTTACTTAAAAAAAATCTGCAACTAAAATCGAAAAAGTATGAAATGGCCATATTAATTATCAACCTCAACTATCCTATGAAAAATATCGCTTAAAAATATTCAATATTAAATTGGAAATTCAAAAACAATCGGCTATTAACTTTAACATTACGTAACAGGTGTTTTAAGTGAGTGTAGAGTATCTGTAAGGGCTACTTCACTAATGAAAAAACACCCACCCGTTAATGTTAATCTTTTAGGAGATTTTATTTAAATGTTTTGTTTGAAATTTCATATATTTAAATGATTTTTCAAAAGTAAAATGAAAACGCTCATTCAATAATTGTGGTTTCAGCAGAACTTTTGCATTGAATAGATAATATTGATCATTACAAAGACTATTTTTTGATTTTGTTTGCAAGATTTTTTTTTTTTTTTTTTTTGATTAAAATAATTTTACTTTTGAAATAGGTTTTGAAGTAACTATTTTTTTTTTCTACTGGTATGATGAATTATTAATTCTTAATTTCAAGAGATACCGCATAAATAATATATTTTCATCCATAAAAAGTCGCTAAAAAAAAGGGAGGGGGGGGGGGTAAAATGTTTAAAATATTATAGTTTATTTATTCTTACACATTGAATTATTCTGTATTTAATAAAATAATTCTAATTTTTTTTCTGTGTTTCTGTGTCCACTTGCAAAAATAAATAAAACAATGCTGTAGAGAAAATATGTACAGTCGACTTCCTAAAATCCAATTTACGGATGTAAACAATGAAACTTGCAGTTCAGATATAGGGACAAAGATGGACTTTCTTAGTTTTATATCAATTCCAAACATATTTTAATTTGTAATTTTTTTATTATTACTGGCTTAATGTTTTTTCTTGAAGGAAGAATAAATTTATTTCTGGAAAAATTCAAGATATTGCTGATATCAATGATAATCATAATCTACTTACTGAATATATTTTTGTATTAATCAATCTTTTTCGGTTGTTAAGTTTGTCAAAACCTGGAATAAAACTTCCTTATTTTATTATTTTGATGTGAATTAGTATTGTAAATTATCTATGTGGCAAGTTTCATTGAATAATTTAGGAAAAATATATTTCATCTTTATAATGAACACTTAATCATACATGATTAATTAGACCTTTTTTTTAATACCTTAATCATTTTAAAAATTATCTAAATTTTTATTATTTTAGTTTATTACTTATTTTAATGTTTTACTATATTGTAAGCATTATTTATAATTTAGATTGTATCATTAATTACATTCAAATTACTGTTTAAAAAATGTAAACAAAGCAATGACCAGGAACCACAAAATTCTAAAATCTGCACAACCTCTGGTCCCAAGCTGCGGGGAATTGAGGGAGTCTACTGTATTAAAATTTTTAACTGATATATTGATATTTCTAAAAAAAAGGTATTAAACAAAAAATTGATTACAATTTAATATATGATGGAAATACATTCCACTATCATTAAACAAAAGCAATGCTATATTAACAGCATTTTTCCTGAGTTTTTTATTCAGAGTTTATATATATTTGAGTTTTTGACAGTTTAAACCGATTAAAACATGGTTAAAAAAATTTCATGTCAAAAACCGGTTTTTGAAGACTAAAACCCAACCTTGTCAGTATAGCTATATTAATAATTTTGCACTCTAAATTTGAAAAGCATTATTAATATTAAAGGCTATTTTAAACCTTGCTGCTAAAAATCTTGTAATTGTTTTTTAATCTTGTAATTGCTGAGTTGCACATTTTAAATTATTTCTAAACAAAATTTTTATGAAACTTTGTTTCTACAGAATAGAATTATGAAAAAAGATCCTGTTGTTGAAGTGCAATTTTGGGAATCACATTGGTGAAGCTCTCAATTAATTTGGTTACAGCTCTTGTTGATGAAAGACAGATCATGAAAGATAAGTATAATTTTTTATATTATCGTCAGGGGTTCTTTTTTAAGCACAAGCAATTTTTCCAATAGTTTTATAATTTATTCAATATAATGTTTACTATTTATTTGTCATACATTTTTCAAGTTTCAATGATATTTTATGTTTATACTAATACTAACTATATTTAAAAAAAATAATTTCACAAATTTGCCTGACTTTTTCATTAATCTCTTCAAAGATACTATTTCTCAGTTTACTTGGGATTTTGAACATTTTTCGAGGTTCCCATGTGTGGACACAGAAACATACTGAATCTAATTTCAATATTCAATTTCAACACTAGAAACTATTATTTGGACTTTTTAAAAATGGGGGGGGGGGGGTTGTATTGTTTCTTCATAAACTTTTAAAAGTTCATTAATATCTGAATGTCAGAAATTTATCAGCAATCGCTATAGTCGGGGATCTCATAGTTTGTTTAGATAAATCTTTGTTAAAAATATATAAATGCAGAGATCAGAAGTAGTTTGTTATAGTTTTCAAAATAACAGCAGTCTACTTTTTTACAGTAATTCATAGTATAGCAAGTAGTCTCATACAAAAAATCGGTAGTTTGCATTGAGAAACAACTCTAATTCAAAGGGGAGGGGGATGTCATTCTAAAAATCATGTCAGTAGATTTATTCAGATTTTTTTTTTTTTCCTGTTTTTTTTTTTTTTTACTCAGAGTTGTGCGTGGATCTCAACACACTAGACCACCTATAAAAATATTTGTTTTTGAAGATTAATCCCTGTACTTAAACTGACTGCTTTTTCTGGATGGAAAAGGGTTAAATTCTGACAACTCTGTTGATGTCTCTCCCCCCCCCCCCCCAACACACACACACACACCTTCTTTATTAAATAAATTACTAAAAAATGACTGTCAAGAGCATAAGTTGTTTTATGATAAGGGGCTGATGTAAAGGACCTAATAAAGTTGAATATAAAAATGTCAAAAACTTTGCTTTTATGTAATTATCTGCAATAATGGCTTTGTAGTAATGAGATCTGTAAAAAATTTTTACGTATATTTTGTTAAGGGGCCTTGGCTTTAGGATTTCTCATTTTTTAAATGTGCAGTTTTGCATCAAATATTATAAAGAATAAAATATAAAAATGAAATGGCAACCAATAAAAAAAGATTTCTGATCAGCATATTTTTTCTCCAGCATTCAAAATTTATCTCTGAAAAAAAGAAACTTTTTTTTTTTTTTTTTTTTGTTTCTAAAATTTCAAACAATAATTTGCAAATGTTAAAAAGCAAAAATAGTTTTTTTTTTTTTTTTTTTTTTTTCTCTCCAAAGTTAGTCATTATATCATATTAAAGAAGCTATGAAAACTTATACAACTGTATGTTAGAGAGAGAGAGAGAGAGAAAACATCTGGAGAGGCAATAAAGTAAGTTGTTAAAAAAAATGTCTAAATGGCAAACTTTTGCACTGAAATACCCTTTCCTATGGCATTGGGATTTATATACAGTAGAACCCTGATAATTCGGATTAATTGGGACCAGGCCCAATCCGGATTATCGAAAATCCGGATTATCCGGAGAATGTGAACAAATGAAATAAAATAATGTATAATATTCAAAGAAAATCACCTCTATATTGAACATATTCAATATTTACAGACAGTAAAAATGCTTACTTTGTAACTATAAAATTTGTCATATTTTACTATTTTTGCGGGCCGCATGTTCACGCATTCTTTTGAGCATTCTCGTTTATTCCTCCTTTTATTTCAATTTTTCGCAAGTGATTTGTAGGAAGGTTTTGGCACGAAGACAAGGAAACGAATTACTTGATAGATAAGAGGACCTATGGACTGGTTGACAAAGACCGGATCGCGTCCTTATCAGTCAGTGTGTCTGTAACGACTATTTCATCTTGCTTATGCTGAGTAAAACTTCATTAAGCAGTCAGCTTATGATGACATTTCCAAATGGATTAAATAGAAAGCTGTGAAAACTGGAATTGGCAAAGCTTAAATGATGTATAGTTGTTACTTTCATAGATAACATTAAATAGTATAAATAAGAAAGCTTGAGGTGTTCTTCCGAAAAGATTTCAGAAAATACTTATTTATTCAGAATATGAGGCTGAAATAAACTTACGTTATAAAAATTTGCCGATCACTTCTCAAATTTGAAAAAAAAAAATTCCACCAAATCGATCCGGATTATCCGGAGATCCGGATTAACGGGGTCCGGATTTGCGGAGTTCTACTGTATTACTAGAGTGAAAAAAGTGGATTTAATCTGATTGCAAAAATGAAAAGCATTTAAATCTGTATGAAACATTAGTAATAGGCTGAAGTTATTAGATCTGCAAAATTTATTTAGAATTTGTCAGAGCATTCAGTTAGAAAAAGGGTAAAAAGTAAAATTGCCGAAAATTAATTCCACTTAATTAAAAAAAAAACACTGTTGACATAATTTTCCTACTACAGCGTGTTTAGGCGGTGGAAATTTGGGAATCCATATTGTATTAAACAAAGGTTCATTATTATATTGTAATTTATTTGTATTAGTTTGTTACATTTTTTCGTATTACATAATTAATTGCATTATGTTATCCTAATGCCTGTAATCATATTTTTTTTTTTTTTAACTTGCAAAAGTTTTTTTTCTGCCAATTTAACGGCAATACAAATAGCTATTAATAATTTTCATTATAAATAAATGAATAGCTAAAAAATAATCATAAAATATGCAATCACAAATATATATATACAAATAACATAATCTAGTGCAATTATGTCTGTTAATGACTAAGCTTAGATAATAATAGGAATGTTTAAATGAGAAGTAGCATAAACTAGAAGCATTTTATTTCATATTTATGCATCATAATCTAATTTTGTGTGCATAAAAATAGAGCTTATGTCATTGAAGGTCTCAAAACTTTTTAATATTATTTTTTATTTTTTTAATGTATTGTCTCCTCTTTATGAATTCAGCTAAGGTTTGCAAATCAAATGTTGCGAATTGAAACAAGTTCTGGTGAATTATCACTACACCTGATTAATATAAGTACTTATTATTTGTTTTATTTATGCATAACACATGTATTTATGTCTCAATGATAATATTAAATGTGTTAAATACTGTACTAATTTCTTATGTATTTTACTGCATGATAATTATTTCATAAAAATTTTGCAGTCTGGTGGGATTTTAAAATCAAAATACAGGCTGCCAGAAACTCTTTGAAAATTTTGCTTTTTAATGCAAAATTCCACTTTTTTTCTCTAATGTGGCCAAGGCTTTTTATAACAAAGAAGTTCTAAGTACTGTTTCAATATCTTAATTTTACTTATATTTGTAGCAATTAATTCTTATAATTGTAGCATTTTTTTTTTTTCAAAAGTAAAAATATTCTCAATTTTACCCCCACCACACATATATAAGAAAAAAAAAATCATGCATAAATTGGCTTTCAAAAACTAGTTAACTTTCCACGTATCTCTATGAAATTTCTTTAACATGTTTGTTTGGTACACTTTTCTAAAAAAAAGCTTGTTGAATATACACCTTAAATTTTGTTATGGTGTCACATAACAGATAACATACTGTTTCATATTACAGTACACTCCCTAAAATCCACACAACTTGGTATCAGAGGTTGTGCAGATTTTAGAAATTTTCAGATTTCTGGGCATTGCATTGTTTACCTTTTTTAATTTAAATGTAATTAATAATGCAATTGAGATTATGATTAATGTTTACAATTACAGTATAGTAAAATATTAAAGTAATTAAATAAATTAACAAACTAAAATAATATAAATTTAGACATATTTTTTAAAAATATTAAAAGCAATAGTCAAGTAAATAATCTATAATGCATAGTTAAGTATTCGCTGAGATGCATTTTTCCTAAATTATTCAATGCATCTCGTCTCGTAAAGGTTAATTACTAATTCACATCAAAATCATTAAATAAGAAAGTTTTATTTCAGGTTTACTGAAACTTAATAAAAAACAAAAGAAAAAGCTTGATTAATGCATAACTACATTCGACAAAAATATTGATTATCACAGTAATATCAGCAATATCTTGAATTTTTTTAGAAATAAATCCATTCTTTCTTCATGAAAAAGCATAAATTCAGTAATATTAACGAAAATTACAGATTAAAATATATATAGAATTGATATAAAAATTAAGTCAAATTTTGACTTTTTTTTTTTTTTTTTTTTTTGTAAACAGAAAGTTTTATTGTTTACATCTATAAATTATGTGTAGGTTTTAGGGTTGTGGATTTAAGAGAATCTTCTGTTTTTGAAAATAATGATAAACAATTTTCATTTTCTTAAAAGAAAAAAATTTTAAATATGTAGCTAAAAAATCTGAAAATCTTAATTTTAAAAACATAAATAATGTTAGGTATTTTTTTAACAAACAAGTTAATTGGACAATTTTAAAAAGTTTTAATTGTGTATCTAAAAAAAAAAAAAAATTGTTGTAATTGTCTAATTGTTGTATCTAAAAAAAAAAAAAAAAAAAAAATCAGAAAAATATTCCAGCAAATCAGAAAAAAATCGAGAAAATGGCAAACTAAATGTTACTCAGAGTGAATGAAATACATTATTTCAAAATCTTCCAGTGCTATAATCATTTAGGTCTGTAAACATTTAGCTCTATTCTTTAGGCTCATGATTGAAAACTTAGAAATTTGAACCATCTTATGTTCCAGGTGCCCTTTAGAGTTGTACATTACGTATGTAACATTATTGACTTTATAGTAATTTTAGAGCCCAAAACAGTATTTATTTATTTATTTTTCTTTCTGGTATGTTTGCACTGATATATAGTTAAGGACATTGAAAAAAATAATTGCTGAATATATGTTCCATGTTTTGTAATGAAATGATTGTAAGATCATTTAATGGCTTTAATAATTCATATTTTCATAAAACTAGATAAAAATATTTTCTAAGGAAAAAATAAGAAAAAAATATCTGGATAAAAAAATAGCAATATCAAAGCTTCCATTTTATTTCCTGAAAATATTTATTAAAAATTTAAATATAGTAAAGTTTCTTTAATTCAAATGAATTTATTTTTATTGACTTCAAATATTGAAAATTTTACAATTTTTTTTTTTTTTTTTAGAAGGTAAAGGTATTTGCTTGCTTTCCATCATATTAAGAGTTTTTCAATTTATGTCCTTAATTGTGGTTTTTATTTCAGATACCAGATGGCTGTTTGCAGAATATAATGGAGCATCCAACAAAATCGACCTTTTCAAAAAAATCTTGGTTATTATTTATTTAGTCTTAAGTATTTTATTACATCCATTATTTTCTTCTGTAAAATTTTTTGCTTAATAAAAATGCTTCATTTAATTAAAGACATTGATCTGCATTTAATTTAGATGATTGGTACTTTTTTCTTAATAATCGCAATATAGTTTTCTATAAACCTCATATGTCTAGTTTGATATTAAGTTTATGTAAAATTTAAATGTGGACTGCTGAATAAATTTATAATGTTAACAGACCATTCTTGAAGAGATCAGATTTCACTACATAATAAAAACTAAATGAATATTGAAATGGCAAATACCTTTAATTTTCCTCATAAACTATATTGCTTTCTTTTTGCCCTTTTTTATTAGAAAACGAATATTTTCATAAAACATGGACGAAAAAGAATGATTATTTAGTATTGTATGTAAGAAATATTTTTCTTTCTTTATTACTATAATTAAAACTTAGATGGAAATTATTCTATAAGTGTTTTTATTTGTTTTTATGAGTATGAACAGTAAAAGTTATGTTTTATGCTTCATTTTCATTCTAAATCTAATCCCCTATACAGAATTTTACAACATATATAGGCAAGTAATATGTAATTGACTTTCTTCAGTAACATGTTAATGATAACTAAATATAGGGGGGGGGGGGAGGACTTTAGATAGGAAAAGCTTTGAAAAATGCCTTTGCTGGTAAATTATTAAAATATTTAAAAATGTTTTCAAACTTCTCATTTTTTCGTAATAAATTTAGATATCCAGAACTAAGTGTAAAAATTTGCAAAATTTCTGTTTCCTGAATGCTAAAAAAAGATGTAGTGAATTTTTATTTAAAACTTCTACGTTTTCACAATCTCTTGTTTTACATGATCCAGAAAATTTGTATCATTGTTCAATGCTTTTGTTATTTCAATAAAATTTTATGCAATTAAGTTGAATTAAAAAATGCTAGTTATTTTATTAATTGTAATTTTTTAACTGAGTTAAAAACTGTCCAAAGTAGGATTTCAATTGGGAACCTTTGCAAAGTTCCCTATGACATGGAAGTCTGAAAAGTCAAATAACTTCAAAGCAGTCAGGGAATGTGCAAATATTTTCTAAAAGTCTGGGGGAAAAATACATATGTGGAAGGATAAAATTTGAAATTATTTCTTTTCCAGAAAAGTGTTATCCCTGTTATAAAGGCATCGACTATTAGACCATGTATAATTTAATTAATAGAATAAATTTTGATAAAGTACACATTGTTAAACCCTTCAAGTTTGTTCTTGAAATGATTTGCGAAAGAGATTTAAAATGAAATGCAAACTTATCCTATAAGCACCTGAAAGTCCTGTAAATGATATTGTTCAAAATAAAAGAAAGTTTCTTTTTAAAATTTTTTGTACTATTTATGCACAGATATATTAGATAATTTGTCATACCTTTTTCAAGATGAATTTATGAAGTAAAGCTCAATTTAGCAAGGAGATTTTTTTAAAGGTGTGTTAAATTCTTCTACAGCTAAACCATTTAGATTTTTTTGGGGGGAAATTAATGACTCTACTTCACAAGTTGATCAGATTATATTTGGATTTATACTTTGGATTTTAGCATTGTTAATGCTTGCTAAGTTTTATTTTTATTTATTTTTTCTTTCCTTTTAAATAGCAGTAATATGTGCAATTACATTTAATTTTATTGTATAGGTAGCTGTTAAGATGACATTTAAATTATAAGAATTTGGCGCCACTGCAAATAGATGGAAGAAAATTACATTTTATCTTACTTTCCACTTTCGTGTCTGCTCATTATAGTGAACAGCTATTACATCTGGTGAATATTAAATATGCTGAAATATTTTTACTATAAAAGAAATAGCAAAAAAATGTTAAAGTTATTTAATTGTTTTTGTTGTGGTGTCAAAATGCATTTTTTTTTTGGGGGGGGGGGGGGCTAACACAAGATTGTTCTTAAAAAAAAAAAAAAAAAAAAAAATTGCAAAAGATATTTTTGGTCAAAATTGTGATAATTCTCACACACCACAACCACATTTCAAAGCATATAGTAACAACATGAAAAGTTTTCAAGGAACTGGAAAATTAGACTATTAAAATATGCATATGTTATGATTTAGCCCACTTAAATCTGTTTATTAGTTTGATAGTAGTGCTTTAAAAAACATTCATTTTTGAGAAAAAGGTGAGTTTTTCCATAATATAGCAAAAAATAAGTAAATTGTATGCCAACCTTGTCTTTTACAAGTGTTGTTCTTGTGTCTTACATGTGTTTTAGCTATTGAGTGTAGATAGATTCAGTTCAGTTATATGGAAGGTGGGGGGGGGGGGGGCAGCTTAGTTTTGCAGGCATGAAAGAGTTCCTCTTAAAGGAGGAATTCCACATTTTTAAAAGCAATTTTGGACATTCTCTGGATTGATGTAAAAATGCAAAGAAAATTCTGGAAGGATAATTGGGGGTGGGGGGAGGAATTTATTAATCAGATATTTTGCCTATTCAAACCTTCACAGTTTACTGAATTTTTGTGCAAAAGAGACATACAATGAAATGTGAGCTTATATCATATTAGTATCTGCAAGTTGTGTAAATTAAGTTTTTCAAAATGTCTTTCAGGAATGATTTTTTTTTAAACCTTTACAAATTCAATGTGAACGAAAGTTTCTTTTTGGAATAGAATATATATATACAACACTTTTGGGTAATTTCTGTGATACTTTTTTCAAGATGTATTTCTAAATCAAAAATCAATTTAGCCATAAATTTGTTTTCTTAAAGGAGGTGTAGGAGAGGGTATTTAATAGCTAAACTATTCAGAATAATATTTATTTTGGAAAATTAATGACTAATGACTGTTCTTCAAATAAGTTGATCAGATAAATTTGGATTTATATCTTTAGCATTGTTAATACTTTCTAAGTTAAAAAATATATATGTAGCAACGTGCAATTACATTTAATTGTATTGTATGAGTAGCTGTTAGAAAGCCACTTAAATTATAAGCATTTGGCGCTACTGTATAGATGGAAAATATTTTCCACCTTTTTTTCTCATTTCCCACTTTCATGACTGGTTTTGGGACAATGTATAAAACAAAATTTAAAGAGTAATCAAAAGATTCCAATGTTAATTCTTGTGTAATTTAATTTTGTAGATTAATATAACTAGTGTGAGTGATCAGTAAACAAAAATGGCCTTTTTTATACTACTTACTTAAATTATTTTCAAACGTGAATATTTTAATTGTTAAATTGAGCATTTTATTTAGTTTCTAGAAAATATGAATTTTTCCCATTAGAGGGTTTTTTTTCTTTTCTTTTACAACTAGAACCATTTTTTAAAAGTATGAATGAAAAAAACTTATAAAAGTACACAAATGGGAAACTTAGACATTGCTAAGACTTTTAGAGATCAGTATGTGCAACATAATATAGTTTAGTATTTGCTGATGATGGCATGTTTTTATAAGTTCTCTTGATTGTATGGATACCTTGGTTATGTTATTGTTTCACAGTGACTTCAATCTATCAATTTCTTCCTGCTTAATATACAGTTTCACTAAGAATATCCATGTTGGATGAATCCAAACAATCTATGAAGCTGTCAAAGTCTAACACAAATGGTTTGTCATATTTTCCCAAAGACTTTTGTTAGCTTCTGTTCCTACCTGGGAGGCAGATCATAAAGTTACATTGAACTTTGGCATTATGTTTTGGCAATGGAGATTTCAAATTTAGTGGATTTTTGATTCAACATATAATTTCTTGATGAAATGCATTGTCCCCCCCCCCTTTTTTTTTTTTTTTTTAACACATTCACATAACAATTTTATGTACATATTAAAACGCAATGTTTTACATTTTTGGCTGCATTGGGAGCTCATAAGGAGATACGTATGCGTCAGAAAGCATATTTTGACAGGGATTTCAATTTTACCTCTTTTGATTTAAATCGTAATTTCCCGGTAAAATGTTTTGGCTTTTCCAGTCTTTTTTGTTAATAATTGATTTTAGTTAAAAGACATAAGTGATTTATGTTATTTAATTCTTTGAATTTTTTAAAATTATTAATTAGGTGTAGTTCTAGTTTTGGGTTTTATTATTATCTCTAGCTGCTTCTGGATTTAGAACAAGAGCCACTGTACAAAATGAATTTATCATTAGTTGTATATTTATATATTTTTTTTAAGGAGGCTTTATTTTTTCGGCAGTTAACCCATTTCTTCAAATTGTTTTTCAGTCATCTCTCTTCATCTAAGCTTATAGATTTTCTCTTTGATTTCTCCTACTTCTTTTCTCCCTTCCCATTTTCTGCCTTATCACTATCTAGACAACATGTTCTTACCGAAGGCTCATGTGTCTGCATGCAGAGACACTCGCCAGCTAATGCTAATCTTATGGGGAAGTTATTTTCTGATATCTCGTTTGCATTTTGTCATTTTTATTTATTTTTAATTCGATAGTCTAAGTCCACACGTCTTTACATCACTTCTTTTTTACTTCTTCGATTTTGGTTGCAGATATTTTTTATAAGGTTTCTTTTTTCAAAACCAGTTCCGAAAATGAAATTGTCATTCTAAAAAATATCTGCAAACAAAATCGAAAAGTAAATAAGCAGCAATATAGAAATAGACAGCAACTTTAACCTCCCCCCCCCTCCCCACACACACACACAAAAATTACAAACAAGATATCAGAAAATAACCACCCCATTGGTTTAGCATTTGACCTAAAATGTCTTCGCCTGCAGGGATAGGAGCCTTAAGTAAGGACATATTGTCTGGATCATGATAATGGAAAAAATGGGACGGGAAAAAAAAAAAGTAGTATCAAAGTGAAAATCTATAGGGGTAGAAGGGGAGGGAAAACTGGAAAACAATTTGAAAAAATGGGTTAACTACCGAAAAAATAAAGTGTTTTTTAAAAAAATGCAAATAATATAATATAATGTATAATAATATAATATAATGCATAAATATAAAACTATATGATAAATTCATTTTGTACAGTTGCCCTTGTTCTAAATCCAGAAGCAGCTAGAGATTAAAAAAAATTAATGAAAACAATAGTAAAACCTCAAAAGTGGAACTACGCCAAAAATAAATAAATAACATAAACCACTAAATCTTTTAAACAAAATCAGTTGCTATTAAAAAAGACTGGAAAAGCCAACATATTTTATCGAAAAATTATGATTTAAATCAAAAGAGGTAAACCTAAAATCCCTGTCAAAGATGTGCTTTCCGACGCATACGCACCATGTTATGTGCTCCCAATGCAACCAAAAATGTTAAACATTGCGTTTTAATATGTACATAAAATTGTGATGATAATGCGTTTAAAAAGCGATGCGTGTAAAATGTGTTTCGAAAAACGGAACATGAACGCTTTATACAACACCTGCGGCAAACGCGTATTACTATGCCTAGACACACCATGAAACACATTATCAACGCATTTTTCGCGTGCAAAACTCGGACCTTTTTGGTGTTGGTTTGGCGTTTTGTATTGTGTTGCGGGGATTTGCAGTGTAAGCAATATATAGAACATAGTAATGTTACATATTAAAGCCAAAAATCATGCAAATAACTATACAAAATTGAAAACTATAGAATTAAAAAATATATATTTTGCTTAATACACACCAATATCGGCAACGGCATCCATACTGTTTTTGTTTTGCTTCTTCTGTTCTTCACGAAAAGCGTCGTAGACAAAATGCGCAGAAATCTGTGTTTTGATTGGCTGTAAGTAGCACCATCTTTTGGTGAAATAAATGACTACTCCATAACATGGTGCTTTCGAAAAATAAGTAATACCATGTCTTGGAGCTTCTCTTTATATTACTCCATAAGTTGGTTCGACATTGAACGGAAATTTTTAACAGTGTAATAAAAATTAATTTTTATAAATTCTTCTTTAAATTTCGAAAACAAATAGTTTTCTGTGATTTTTAAAAGTAAAGGAACGGTTTTCGAAACCTTTGGTGAGTTACAAGAGGTTACTGCATATTTTCGTTTTTGATTACAGCGCATTTTTATGTATTCAGAAAGATCTGACATTTTTTACAGTGTACAGCATGCCATGAATTTGGATCAGTTTACTTAAAGAAACATAATACATGCAATATTCCACTTTCCTCAATATCTACATTTTATTTTCCCAATGTTTTCCGAATCCGACTCCTTTTTAGCGCCATTTACGTGACATTTGAAAATTAAGATGTTAATATTTGTATTTTTATATTCCCTGTCGATGGCTGAGTTTACAGGTGAAAGTACTGTAAGAATTAAAGTAATGTAGCAACTTTTCATTTTTAAGTAAATTACACATAGTGTAGTTTTAAATTTGCCTTTTTAAAGATAAATATAGCATTCTATTTATTTATTTACTTTTCAAAAAATTCTGTTTTTTTTTTTTTAATCATTATAAACAAATATATACCAACCAAATTATTACTACCATCGCTGTTAGTGTGAAAATAAAAGTTATTTCTAAGTGTAAAAAAAGGCATAGAATGAATAGTTAGGGCAAAAAGATGCAAAATTAAGTCTAGTGTAAATTGACATTCAAAATTCAAAACTTATAAGCATTTATCTAAACTTAATCGTTAGGACATAAAATAACCAAAGAAAATATAGACAAAAATGCATAAACACATATAAAACGGCTAACTAAGTAGTGATAAACTGCGAATGACGCGATCATATACAGCTTCCATTTTTTAGCCTCCTTTGTGGGATCCACTAATATTGGTGTTATAACGTAAGATAAATAGAATATGTACATGCATTAGAATACATTAATGCCACAAAAATGTAGCCTTTCTTTAGTTTTTCTTTATTCTCCAATTCTCCCTCCCCCCTCCCCCCACTTTTTTTTGTTACCTCTTTTGCTAAATGTAATGTTTTGTGCATTTTACTCCCAAGATTAAATACATGTATCCTTAGCAAAGAAAAAAAAATTAACAATACATTGATTTGTTCTAAAAGCAGACTTAGGAGTGATTTTCTTGTTGTGCTGGTGTTTTATAATCTTTATATTATTCAAAGAAAAAAAGCTTTTCATTAAGTACGCATCTCATAGACGCGTCTTTTTCCAACAAGGCAACAGACGTCATGAGAATAAGCAGACCTGATTATCAAAGTTATTAGAAAAAAAAAAAAAAAAAAACTAAGAATAGATAAATACTTTACTTTTGAGCTCTACGTACATGCACACCCGACAGGTGAACATACGAAAGAACTGAAAAAAAAAATCACAAGAAAAGAAAAGCATATTTCTATTTTCTTTATACTCTTAATCTGCTTCCATATAAATATTCTTTTCGGGTTCAAAATCCCTCTTTAATAAATTAGAACTAAAGCAAGTGGGAAAAAATGTCTAAAAACTTTCTCTTTTTTTTTCTCCTGTAATCACTTAATTAGGCATGTTGAATCTTCACCTGAAGCAAGGTCAAACAGAGGCGTGTAAGCTCAATTATCTTCTCTCTCTTGGAGTATTCCCATTGGTTGGCGAGGACCGGTAATTATTTCGTAATTTACACCTCCACTCTAACACCTGGTATTACATTTAGAAACTCCTTTTGTAGTTGCCTTATCCATAAATTGTGAGCCCGTGCCTCCATTTGCGTGTGGCTCTTGTGTAGTTGTCAAGTTGACAGCTTGCTCTGTAGCAAGCGATAAGTGAGCTTTTTCACTGTAACGCGATAACTACATTAGTGATCAAAAATTGTGCGTGCCAGAGCATACTAAAGACATGATTTAGGGAAGTTATTCCGAAAACGTACGCTCGTATGTTATGCGGATTGACATTTTCTTAAAAGGCCAATTATAAGATGAGATTTGAGAGAGGCTAATTAAGCAAACAAATTATTTTAAACAAATTGGGCTACTAAAACTATACAAACTCTCAAACGTCTATAAAATAAAGTAAAGAAATGGAGAATTTTTGAGTTAATACATTATGCATAGCATAGTATAATTATGTTTTTAATGCAAAAGTTTATTGAAACACTAAAATCAATAAAACTTCCCCACATATGCATTTAATTAACTCAAAATTTTCTTAAAGAAAGTTTTCATAAATTTTCCAATATATATATATATATATATATATATATATATATATATAAATTTATTTATTAAACATATTATTCTTAAGTAGTTGTCAAGTTGACAGCTTGCTTTGTAGCAAGCGATAAGTGAGTCTTTTTCTGTAATGGGATAACTACATTAGTGATCAAAAATTGTATGTGCAAGAGCATAAAGACATGATTTAGAGAAGTTATTCTGAAAACGTTCTCTCGTATGTTATACGGATTGGCATTTTCTTAAAAGACCAATTATAAGATGAGATTCGAGAGAAAGCTACTAGCCTAATTAAGCAAACAAATTGTTCTAAACAAATTGGGCTACTAAAACTATGCACCCCCCCCCCTAAACGTCTTTAAAAGAGAGTGCAGAACCACAGAATTTTTAGATTAATACATTATGCATAAAATGCTCCACGTATAATTGTGTTTTAAATGCCAATGTTTATTGAAAACACTAAAACAAATAAAACTTCCCTATATATGCATTTAACTAACTCATTTTTTTTTTTTTTTTTTTTTTTTTTTGGAAGAAATTTTTCAAAGATTTTGCAAAAACATATTATAAATTTGAAAAGTATTATGAATGCATAAGATCATTGATACACTTATTGATTTATTGTTTTAAAATTACTTACTATATTTTTCGTTGAAATAAATTTTTCAACTACATATGCACTTTTTTATTGAACTTGATGATAATACGAGAATAATACGATGATAATATGAGAAAGTTTTATTTAAAATGTACAACAAAACAAAAAGAATTCGAAAACTATTCTTGAATTTTCTTATGAAATATTTGATGAATAAAGAATTTATTCAAAATAATAGTATAACTAAAAAAGTTATAATCATTTTTTATAAAATAATGTCTTTAATCAGCATTATTAAAGGATTTATTTACAATGCATACTGTTATCACTATTCTTTTATTTCAACTAATTATGTTTTGCTTATATTTCTTTTCATTATACACATTTTTTTTTTTTCTTATTTTTCCGTGTATGAGAAAAATTGTAACTGCGAAAAATTTTAAAACACATCAATTTACACTGTAAAAAAATAATAACTTACCTGATTGTTTAACTTCAATTAAAAATTCGGCGCCTTTTTCCTATCCCAGCATGTCTATACGCTTACGGTTGGCTGCTGGTCCTATTTGGGCGTGTGACCCCCTTATGAAAAGCTGTGTAGATCCGCCCCTCACGAGCCAATCGTCATTGAGACGCCGTTCTATCTTGAAGCAAGTTCGCATCTAAAATAAATACGTTGAAAACTCGGATGAGATTTTAAATTTTAAACTGTCTGCAATTTGTAAAGGTACAAGAATAATATCACATCTTTTATTTATACCTTCACCCATTCGGGTCTGATTTTATTTATTTATTTATTTATTTTTCTTTTTTTAAATTTCCAGAAAAAAAAAATACTTTTATGTTAATAACATTAACACTTGCTATCCAAATACACTGTTTAAAAAAATCCGTTAAATTTACGGCAAAAACTGCTGGCAGCAATGTTGCGAGCAGTTTTTGCAGCAAAAATTGCCGTAAAATTAGATGTAAATTTTTTTATTACATCTAATTTTACTGCAATTTTTACGACAAAAACTGCTGGCAACATTGCTACCAGCAGTTTCTGCCGTAAATTTAATTTTTTTTTTTTTTTTTTTTTTTTTTTTTTTTCACAGTGCAGATTAACTAGAGTTTAACGAATATTTCATTGTCTAAACATAATGAATGTTGTTGTTTTGCGTACTATTCAATTTATATTTATATAACAACTGGCTAAGGAAGAATTCTTGGAGTTGTTAAAGTATTATATTGCAAGAAACTGCAACTGATATTACAACTTTCTACTACTTTTTGTACATTATTACACATGATTATTTCAGGAAACTTACATTTATTATTAATTTAAAGAGTGAAATGTATGTTTAAAATAAAATAATTGCAAACGGAGTGTCGGATGTTCCTCTCAGCCCGCACAACTTTGAAGAAAGTCCGTGGTTGTTATAGCTGCCACCACCGATATTATTAGGTGATATCGGTCACCCACTGTGAAGATTGTGTAAATGAATTCTGACGCTGTCAATTAACTGAACTAAAAGTTTATTTATACTATATGTACACAAGAAATACACTATTTAAAATTATATACAATTACAACTCGGATATAGATGATCCGGTTCAACATTAAATTAAATACCGTAAAAGTTGGCTGTGTACTGTTCAAATTACACTTTCTCCCTCACACTCAACGCACGTTAGATTCACTTTACTGGAGATCAATTTCGAATCTCCCAACATATGGATACACGGCCTTCGCTATCCGGCCCAGAGCACTACGCACAAGGACGTCTGTGTCCCTTGCTCTCCAGATACGAACTTAGCCTACGCACTCTAACACAGAGCACTCTCTACAAGGACCTCTGTCCTACACACTTCCAGGTACGAACCCCAGATACGAACTACCCAAATCCCAGACGAGACTTGCCCTTCCTTAAATCACTGCATTTCCCCAATGTCAACCCCTTTTGGAGCTTATTCATTGGTCACATTCCACATTGCTTTCTTGATCCGTGACATGTTCCTTGTTTGCTCATCACTCACATACACCGCTGACGGATGAACACGCCTCTCGGCAATATTCTCTTTTTCACTCGCCACCTGCACAAGATCACCTGCCAATTCCCCCCTTCAACAAAGAAAGAATGTCACCTTGAAAATTCCAGTACACAGCCAGTACAATACACAAAATATTAAGATAGAGAAATAACGGAAATTCCAATCTGTAGCAGAAGTTTACTCAGAACCTGACACGGTGCAAAGAGAATTATGCAAGCATTTATTATTACTATTATTACTAAGTACCTAAACGTTAATGAAGACATATTATAAACATATACACACATACCAACATTACTACATACAGAGAGTAGCAAAAATATTTGTTAAAACAAAATAATACTAAATTAAAATACATTTATTATTAATAGTCCACTAGACACGAAAGAGTTAAGATTTTTTTTTTTTTTCCCTTCCAATTTAAGATTTACTCAGTGGGAGTAAATAAAACAGTAATTTGTATATAATTCTTGAATTTGTATGTGTAATTTTGTGTGTGTATGTGTTTGCAGAAAAAAAATGTGTAAAATTACTTTATGGGTGTTGCTAATAATATAAATGACTTGCATTTGACCACGGTCTTAAATTTTATAGATACACTCAGCTTATCATGCATAAATTAAAAGCAAAATTAGCCCAAGGAATTTATAAATGTGAATCATATTGATGAAATTAATGCATAACTATGAACAGATATCTATTACCAGAGACCAATCATGGCAAGCACAAGTACATGTGCTGGTATTTATTGATAGATTTTGATCCTTTTTTAATGCGGAACAAAAAGTAAATGTTTTACACTGTATGGGATTCCTAGATTTTTTTGTGTAGCGGTAACAGCAAAAATTCATGTAGCAGAATTGGTTACATGAATTTTTGTTGCACTCTCAAAAAAACTTCCGTCTTTTCATAGAAAATGTACCGGTAGCACGGCTGCCAGTAATTTTCTGTAAATTGACGAATATCCGTTTATTTTTTCTCCGTCAAAAGAGGTAAAATATATGTCAATTCAAAAAAGTTTGGAAAAGATAAATGCTGCGGACGTGAGGATCGAACCACCGACCCCAGCGTTGGAAGGCGGACGCGTTACCACGGTGCCATACTTGTACAGCAGTAAATCACTTTGATTTAAATGCGTTTGTTTCAAATGGATATGGTTTGGTCTATTTCGCTAAAAAGCTTTTAATTTTGAAGTTATAATTTCGGGACGATTTAGTCTTTAATGAGATTGTGGCTGGAATTTTATAAGATACTTTTACTGTAACATAAAAATGTGAATTTTAAATATATTTACGTAGATTGCTAGAGGTAAAATATAGTCTTCTATTTTTGTTTGATAAGATTATTTTGGAATAACATCGATTTTTTTTGCATTTTATTTTTTAATTAAAATATCTTTTAAATGTGTTCAGTTAAAGTATATTTTAAATGAGAATATTTATTTATAAATAACTTTGTAAATTGAACTTTATTCAACTTATCCAACTTTAAATAATAAATTGCGAGTATTCTGGAATGAATGAAGAAATTAATCTATATATTAAAAGAATAGCCAAAAAAAAGTCAGCATGCTTTAAATTGGTCTCTACGCATCGATACTGGCACCGATATCTGAGAGTCTCCTCCGATTGGTTAATCGGAGGAGAGTGTAGTTACTGTCTGTAAAAGCATTTGCAAAGCGTGTTTGTAAATACGGGATAAGAATAAGACTGCATTTCGCTGACACTGTTTAATGCAATGCTATAATAATTATATTTTTTTTCTTTACTCATCTTATAATGATCGAAATACATTGGTTTTTTCACTTTACGTAAGTTATTTTAATTCCATCTGTATTCTTTTTTCATGCTAAACGCTATTCCCTCCTTCAAACTTTGCAATGTTATTGCCGGCAATCTTAGGCTTAATTGTAGAGATGTTTCATATGAAATTGAAACATTCAATAGTTAATGATTAAAGTGTTTATTTACGTTCTTGTCGATAAATCATTTTCTATATTGTAATTTTCAAATTTATACTAAGTATGTATAAAAAAAAAAGACTGGAAATCACATTGTTTTTTGTTTGTGTTTTGATGGTGCGATTTTCGACGGATATTTTGACTTCATGGGTGTAAACAGATTCGCAAATTACTATTTATTTTTTGCTTCAGTTTCTTATTATACTCATGTCAAAAAACGGTGATTTTTTCCCCCCTTGTAATTTCATTTTTGAGCAAATTCATAACGTTTAGGAAGTATTCACATTACGTTGTTTTCACCGAAGAATGGAGAATTGCATATGAAATGAAAATATGCCTAATTATAAACAGAAACAGCTTTGTAAATCATTAATATGTATTTGATGTTTCACTTTTTTTGTGTTGACTCGAAGTTCCCTTTTTAAAAAAGTACCCTTTTTTAAAAGAGTGTTCCCGTGACAAAATTTGCTGAGTTTTTTTGGGGAGAAGGAGGCGGGAATATTTTGATGAAATTTGCTTTTTTTTTTTTTTTTCTCAGTCGCTTGATCTTGATCTCTCAACAATGTTTTTTTCAAAAATATGAAGATCATTATAATCAACAAAGAAAAATAAAATTATCAGAAGAGATCCCTCTTTTTGCAAAGCTTTCAATCATGATAAAGCAGTCTTTATATACCATATTCATCGCTTGCTGTTTGTTGTTTGCTGTGCAGAATACTAATGGAAATAAAATAACTTACGTAAAGTGAAAAAACCAATGTATTTCGATCATTATAAGATAAGTAAAGAAAAAAAATATAATTATCATAGCATTGCATTAAACAGTGATAGCAAAAATGCAGTCTCTCAACAATGTTTTTTCAAAAATATGAAGATCATTATAATCAACAAAGAAAAATAATTGTAATCGATGTAATTTGCCGTTTTATCGAATTTATCCTTTTTTCGTGATTTTTTTTGTGAAATTTGTTGGTTTTTTTTTTTTTGTTATTTTCAGAAATTTGTCATATTTTCGCTTTTTTTTTCTTTGCAAAAATTACCTGTTTTGCGATCTTTTGATGAAATGTGCCTCTTTTTTTCATCTTTTGACAAAATGTGTTGTTTTCTCACAATCTGGTACCAATATTTGTGTTTTTTGAAGGACCTAGACAAATTTAAAGTATTTTCACGATCTTTTGACGAAATTCACATTTTTAATGGTACCAGGGCAAAATTATTTGTTTTCTCAGGGATTTTCGGTGAAATTTGTCGTTTTTTCTTGCTATCTTCCGATGTAATTTGCCGTTTTATCGAATTTATCCTTTTTTCGTGATTTTTTTTTTTTTTTTTTTTTTTTTTTTTTTTTTTTGGGGGTGTGTGTGTGTGTGAAATTTGTCGTTTTTTTTCGTTTTTTCAGAAATTTGTCATATTTTCGCTTTTTTTTATTTGCCGTTTTATCGAATTTATGCTTTTTTCTGATTTTTGTTTGCGAAATTGTTGTTTTTTGATTTTTTTTAGAAAATTGTCGGGTTTTTTTCACTATTTTTAGCTAAATTTACCTTTTTTTGCGATTACCTGGATAAATTTTATGTGCTTTTTGAGATCTTTGGGTGAAATTCACGTCTTTTATGATAACTGGACAAAATTCATCATCTTGAGGTCTTTCGGTAAAGTTTATCGTTTTTCTTGAGTTCTTTTGATGAAATTTGTCGTTTTGTCACGATTTTTCGATGTAATTTGCCGTTTATTGAAGATCTTTTTGCAAAATTTGTTGTTTTTTTTGCGAAATTTATCTTTTTTGTGATTATTTGATGAAATTTGCTTTTTTTTTTCAATCCTTTGACGAAATTTGTTGTTTACTCACAATCATTTGTCGAAATTTGTTGTTTTCTCACAATATTTTGAATTTTTTTTCATAATATGTTTACAAATTTGCCATTTTTTAGGGATTTTTTTTGTCAAAATTTGACTTTTTTTCGAATTTTTTTCATGAAAATTGCCATTTTTTAGACATTTTGGCAAAATTTTGATTTTTTGCAATACTTTTGCGAAATTTGTTTTATTTGGGATACCTAGACAACTTTTTTTTTTGCAGTTTTTTGACAAATTTTTTAGAGAGGTTTTGAAGAAATTTGTTGTTTTTTGCAATCTGTTGACGAAATTTGCTGTTTTTTTCCCCCCACATCTATTTATAAAATTGCCGGGTGATGTTTTTTTGGGGGGAGGGGGGGGTATTTTGACGAAATTTGCTATTTTTTGTGATTATTTGCCAAAATTTGCACTTTTTATGGCACCTATAGACAAATTTTGATACATAGCAAATGATTTCTAGCATTTTTTTAACAGTGTTTTTTTGTACTTTTTTTTTTTTTTTTTTGGTTCTTTCATATTGTTGCCGTCAAGTTTTGACGGGTTTCACCTAGCCAGAATAAATATTATCATTAATTTTTTTAATATGTGAAATTTACATGTGTTTTTGATTTATGAAAAGGTAATAGAAAAGTAGTTGAAAATGCAAATGTTTATTTTTTGAATGGGATGGATAATGTAACAACAAATTAACCACTGAGAGGATCATTGTTATAGTTGTTGCTAAATGGCAAGCTATAAATTTAGTCTTATTTTGCTGCGAAGTAAGTGAAGTATGTATATTTTGTATGAAATGAGTAATGACAGTAATTTATGATTTATTCATGTCATGTACAATTTATTGGTGTTGTATTTGTAAATGGAAAATTATCAAATGAGAGATATTCTAATTCTATGACAGCATGTTTGAATGTAACTCGGCCAATTGGGGGTCATTTGCCTGGATGTAAAATGCAGGTTTTTCTTTTATTTATTGAAATTTTTGCTGAAGATTAGTCGTTAAAAAATCCTTTAATAGCTGGAAAATACCTTTTTCTTTCTTCGGTGCCGTCAAGTTTTGACGGATTCCATTAAGTTGTTATTTATTTTTAAATTCGAAAACATTTTTGTCTTTTTAAACTAAATTAGACATCTTAATCTATAGAATATTTTGTTTTTCATTTTAAAAATAAATTTGAATTTATTACTAATAGACCCCATAGGCATGTGTGCTATGAATAAAAGGAATCTCTTCTTTTTTAGACGTTCGGAATGAGTTCACAGATCAAATATGTTTTCTGGGAGTATGGAAATTATTTATAAAAAAATAAGGATAACTTAGTGCATATTGACGGCTTTTTCTGACAGTGTGTTGCTGTAACTTAAAAAGTTCTAGAGATCCCAGTTTCCTGGAAAAACTTTAGTAACTTTACAGATTTTTAACAGCGCTCTGGACATTACTTTTTCACAGCGGTTAAAATAAAATTTTTCAATTGAAAATTTGAAATAATAATTAAAAGATATATTATACACTTTCTTATTTACTTTAAATTAGTTCAAATACTTTTTTTCATAAAACTTATCACTATAATGTCATGCTTTTTCACTGCATGAGGAAAAAATGTTTTGTATTAACAACTAAAACTTGATTTATAGCTTCAACCAAAGCATTTGGTTGGGATGATTAAATTGTAATTTGATTGACCAAATAATTTTGTTAATTTAACAACATTTTGTTTAAAATTTGGTGATTTCAATTAAAATTTTTGGTTGGAGCTATAGTAATCAAAATTTAGTTCTTTCAACAAAAAAATTTTTTTCGTGCAAAAAATGTCCCCCTTTCCCCTAATGATGCCAGTTTGCCATGTTGATTACGTCCCCTATTTAAGGCTTTTCACAACTGCTCTGCTCAACAAGCGCAAAACGTTTTCACACATTAACATTTTTTTTTTTTTTTTTTTTTTTTTACGGAAAGATATAAAATTGGACGGTCTGGCTATGTAAGCACTTTCGAATCAAACCCAGCTTTCCATTTTATGATAATTAAGTTACCTACCGAGTTATAAGCTTTTGATTACCTGATCACGCGATTTTCTACCTTTCGTTGACTAGTTTTTCTGCTTTCGTGGCTCAAAACATCATTTTTGACGGTTTGTTCTGAAATATCTATTGCGTTTGCACAAAACAGAAAAACGAGTGCGATTAGATAGTTTGTGAATAAACACCTGTTAGTTTCATGCATTTCCGAACAAAAATGAATTAAAACGTATGTCACAAAGTTGCCCTTTTAGATTTAAGAACACCCTTAAGATGAGTTCATATTATTTTCGTATTACTGAACTCGATAATATATAGTCATACACACACGCGCGCACACACAGACACACACACACACACAAAAAAAAAAAAAGAAAAAAGAAAAAAGGAAAAAAAGAATAAAAGAAAAGAAAGAAAGAAAATTGAACGATTTTACGGTATTATTGCACTGGCAGTCGTGACGCTAGTACAATTTACTGTTTTTAAAGGAAAATTTCCTGTAGATTTCAGAAAAAATTCCGTTTACTGGTAATCGAGACGTCATCAGTACAATACACTGTTTTTTAAAGGAAAAATTTCCGTAAATTCCAGAAAATGTTCCATTTTGTGGGGGGGGGGGGGACGTAATTTTTTCTGGAATTTACGGGAATTTTTCCGTTAAATATAGTGAATTGTTCTGGCGTCCCAATTGCTAGTGCAATCTCCGTAATATCATCCAATTTTTTTAACAATGTAATAAATTTTGCATTTATACATTTTGCATGAGAATGCAAGAGCTATGGCACCAAGATCTGAATATTTATAAAATGAGTTATGGTATGGACGCACACCATTTGTCACGGTTGAAAAACAATTTCCGACTTGTTTGAATTTCTTGAGACAAAGCTTTTTTTTTTTTTTTTTTTTTATCTCAGAATCTTTCTGCACCTTGCAACACGTGTTACAAAATTTGATGCGTTTAGGTTGAAGCAATGATGAGTGTCAGTTATGTTTTAAATACATAACTTGTATGTTGATTTGTAGGCTCCGAAGAAGCTATTTAAGACGTGTTACGTGAGATAAGAAATAAGTAGTCCAGTAAATCAATAAAGAGATAAGGAAAACATAAAATAAAAGACTTTAAGTGCAATCATGCGTTTTCTACTAGACATGTCTGTCAATTGTTTCTCTGTTGATTTCATTGTTGCGGTGTGAAGATTGTTTACATTCCTTTTGGCTCAATTCTTCGGCTGTAGAAACACCTTTTCACCTAATATAAATTACGCGGTTCATTTTCTGCATCATAAGTTCTTCTAATTGAATAATTGCGGTTAGACAAAATTATTCATTTATTTCCTGCTTATAAATGAGAAGATTCACCTTGTATTAATTAGCCAGTCTATATAGCCATATATATATATATATATATATATATATATATTAGCCATATATATATATATATATATATATATATATATATATATATATATATATATATATATATATTTGTTCATCATTTCATAAAGCTGAGAATATCCCATCATTTTCATTTTTCTTCTCCTTGATTAAAAAAAAAGGGTGAATTTTGTTTTTTTATTATTACAGAAATTTCATTGAAATATACGAAAATAAAATAATATCTCGGAAACTAATTCAAATGATCAAACTGTGAGTTTATATGATAACCTCCGATTTATGTGAATAACGGTATTGATTTCATCGCGCTGCATCCCATATTATGGGAGGAAGAATTGAGAAATACGAATAGACAGTCCAATTTTAGTATAATAGATACAGGGCATTAAAGTTTTATCTTCTATTCTTACTAATAATGTCTTTTATTGTTTAAAAAATTCATTAATACATTTTTTGTAATGCACACTTATAGTAATGCATACCAAATAAAAATATTTTTTATACAAGCCTAAAGAAAAAGGCAAACAAAAAGGCAATTTTAAGATTAAATATTTTTTCGTCACGAAAAAACTTCTTCTATTAACCCTTTAATCTATAATTAAGATTTCAGAATAATAATCTACTCCGGTCCTCGTGACAAGCGAAAAATAATTTACGACTGGAAGAATAGCATTCCACAAAAATCACTACAAAAAGCCCTTTCCCTCCGAACTTTCATTTTGCGTGTTATGGCAACATAAAATCCGAAATGCGATAGTGGAAGTATTTATATTTAATCTCTTCTCACGAAAACTAAAAATAATTCAATACCTACGGACCAGTGTAATGACTTCATGGAAGGGATGTAGCACAAAATCACGGAGGCGCCACTTTTTTTTTTCGTCCTTTTAATCTTTAATTTATGTATTAATATTTATGATCAAATCAAACAAACGATGTTAAATACAGCATGTAAAGATTAAGATGTATTTTTCTCGATTTGTATATTTATTTTTGCAGTTGTTGATTGAACTTCTATAATTTATTTCGCTCTGATTATGCCTTTTGCTTTGGAAGTGTTTAATCGATGCTATAAAAGCTAAATTGCTGGGATTGTTAGTCATGTTTGACATTTTGTTAATTGTGTTATAAATATCATACCTACAAAAGTGAAAAAGAAAGAAAAATCTGAAAATTTAATAAATCGTATAACTTTTTTTTTTTTTTTTTTTTTTTTTTTTTTTTTTTTTTTTACATTTTACAGAAGTGATGCCCAACAAACGATTTTTTATCCTTTAACTATCTAATTTATTGTATTAATATTTAAGACCAAGTAGAACAAGCGATGTTAAATACAGCATGTACAGATTAAGATGTATTTTTCTCGAGTTGTTTATTTATTTTTGCAGTTGTTGGCTGAACTTATAATTCATTTCGCTCACATTATACCTTTTGCTTTGGAAGTGTTTAATCGACACTATAAAAGCTATATTGCTGGGATTGTTAGTCATGTTTGACATATTGTTAATCGTGTTACAAATGTCAGACTTTCAAAAGTTTAAAATAAAAGAAAATTTAGACGTTCAATGAATAGTTCAAAATTTTTCTTTATTTACTTTTACATTTCACAGAAGTGATGTACAAAGATCAACTTCTGCACCCTTTAAACATTTAATACATTGTATTAATAATTAAGACCTAGTAGAAAAAACGATTTTAAATACAGCATGTATAGATTAAGATGTATTCTTCTCGAGTTGTATATTTATTTTTGCAGTTGTTGATTGAACTTATAATTTATTTCGCTCTGATTATTGCCGTTTGCTTTGGAAATGTTTAATCGACACTATAAAAGATAAATTGCAGGGATTGTTAATCATGTTTGACATATTGTTATTCTGTTGTAAATGTCAGACTTTCAATAGTACAAAATAAAATAAAATCTGGACGTTCAATGAATTGTATAACAATTTTCTCTTTATATACACTGCAATATATCCAATCTGAAATGATGACTGCTGATCTTCTAACGAAACCACGCCCCAAGCCCAAATTTGTTATTCATCGGAAAACCATACTGAATACATAGATAAACACTTCAGGACTTAAGGGGTGTTAGGAGGTATGCAACCACAGTGCAACGCGATAATCCCTTTCGTGAAAAACATTTATTCAAGAACATTTTTGACTTTTATTCTTCATATATTCCACACTAAATTCTTGAACAAGAAAGAATTACATCTACACAGCAGTTGACCTTGCGGTTACCAAACCCTTTCTCCTGCATATGAATCAGCCGCTCCCAGGGTATTAAGACCGAACTTTGATTCATATTTTCAGACTCTAATTTTTTTTTTTATCTTTTCATTAGGGTTAGTTGCTGTATTTTTTTCACATGGAAGGGAAGAGCGAAATGATGCTCTCTCTCCAAATTAATTTAATCATGAAGAAACATATTAAAAATCTTGTTTTAACACAATAAGAACGGAATTTTTTTCCATCATTCTGAATTATGTGCATTATTTAACCATATTTTATTTATTATAGTGAGACACAGGAGCAATTGTGAACGCATAATTTTCTATAAAATTTCATATATCAACATCCTAGCTAGTTGGATTACCACGGGCGGAGATCGTGTATGCAACTGACGTTCTCGGTTATTCTGCGCTACTGAGCAAGGTAAGAAATAAATTTATTATTCTTACCTCACTTTTAATAAACAAATATTATGAGTATTCTTATTTTGCAATAACAAATTTGCCCTTTTCTGGTTTAAGAACACCCTTAATGGCATTTTCTGAAATGTCTTCTGCTTTTACCGAAAAATGGGAAAATCATTCTTTCGTATAATTTCTTAATAGGAGCTCCTGCTAGTTTGAAACTCTTGCAAACAAAAATGAATTAAAAATGTAACAGTTTTAAAACAATCTTAATTCATAGCTTATTGACGAAATGATTGATATTGTTGTTATATGTAGTAGTTTTTATTTTAAATGAATAATATATAGTCAATACCAGTAACTACGCGCTAAATCAGGGTAACTTTGCTCCACCTTTACGAAACTTTCATCCATTCTGCCATGGTGAAACCTTAACGAATTATTTCTAAAAGTTACCTTGATTGCCTGTAATGATTTGCTTTACGCAATCTTGGACCATTTTTCTAAGGTAAATTTAACAGTGCGTGAAACGATAGATATTATGCACAAAATTAAAAATTTACACAAGTTTTGGTCCCAAGGAGCACATATAAATAACTTTTACTTTATATACAGGTATGTTCCCGACACATTTGATAATGTATACAGGTAAGTGATATAACCTCGGAAATTAGTTGTCTTCAATATTTAAAAAAATGATTTCTTTTTTGTTTACATCTTTTGAGAATCTTTCACATTGAAAGATTCTGGGGAGGGGGGAGGAGATTTCCGTTAGGAAATATTTCCATATTTCTATTGAAAGAGCATTATATTAGTGCATTTCTTAATTCTATAAAATGCTAAAAAATATTTTATATAAAAGATTTGAGTGGCGTTATAAATATTGCGCAAAATCACTATAAATTAAAATTTAGTTAATTTAAATGGACAAAATCCTTCTAAAATTTATTAAATGATTGTATAAATCTTACCTAATTGTAATTTAAAAAGTTCACAAAAAATGCATTAGAAGATGAAATTTATATGAACTCACAATTTGGAATATAAAAGATACGCTGTTTAAAATATGCAACAAACTGTCCAATCATTTCATTGCTTTCAAAAATAACGCTCTCTTGACCCGAATTTTAATCGATCTTCGGCAAAGAAAACGGTTGATATTATTATCAAAATACAGTTACACTTCAAATTCTCAAACACACACACACGCACACAAAGCATTTCGGAACATTCTTGTCCCAAAATTCAACAACGTGGTGAAACGTTTATTTTATTGTAATTGTGCTCTTAATATGTTGCAAAAGTGTTGCTCTACAGAAATGTGTTCTAAATGTGTTGGAAAGTATTGCTATCTGGAAATGTATTCTCAAAATAGTGTTGTTAATTGTGTCGAAATAGTGTTGTAAATAGTGTTGATGAAAATATAGTTGTGCTGCAAAACACTTTGTACCCAAATCAACAACACATTATAAACACCACACAATTTAGAACTATAAAACAGCAAATGGAAAACATTTTCAAATATTTTCTACAAGGTGCCTTTAAAATTTCACAATTTTAAAAATGAATGTTTTGAAAACACATTTTCTCCGCTTGTAATTTTTAACAACACTTTTTGCACAATGTTTTTATTTTGTGCAACACATTCACAACACAATCGAAAACGCTTTTTATTAGAAGTGTTGATTTTTATGTTCATTTGGTGTTGCAAAAGTGTTTCCTGCCCTTGTAGTGTATTTGCAAAAAAGGGTTGGATGACTGGACAATTTATTGCAGATTTTTGACAATGTATACAATAGCTTACTGATATATTGCAATTTTAAGGTGTATAGTATGTAGAAAACGTTCGGGCTGAAATTATGTACTTATATAAATATTGTATCTAACGATATATCTAACAATAATTGATAAATGTGCATAGAAAAAGGTCCTAATATGTAGTGAAATAGCGAGAGTTTAATTTGCGAGGGGTTTTGAACCACATTCTTATTCCTAAAACGAACAATTTCGTTGCGTAATACAATACGTGGCACATAAAAAATGACATAATGAAAATAACAAACAATCATAATAAATTTATCATCTATGTGTTTTTTAAGTTTTGTTAAAAGAGTATCTTCTTTAAAACTTTATGTCTCAAATTATGAATTCATGAAAATTTCGCCTTCTAAAATTGTTTTTCGTGAATTTTTGAACTTACGTTAGAATTTTACGCAGCCATTTGATAAATTTTTGAAGGAATAAATCAAATTAATTAGCTAAAATTTTCAAATAAAATTAATTAACTAAAATTTAATTCACAGGGATTTAATTCCATATTTATAAGCCCACTCAAATCTTTTAACTAAAATATTTTTTATTATTTTATAGAACTGGGTAATCTCTAAATATAATGCGCTTAGACTAGAAATATAGATCTAATTCAGAGATTAAAGTTTTCACACACAATCTTCCAATGTCACGAAAGCTGTTTGAGATGCAAATAAAAACAATCCCCCTTTTAAAAGTATTTTTGCAACTAGTAATACTTTTGAAGCCATATAAAGTGAAGTATATATATAACTCATTCTAAACTGTATTACTACAAATCGATGTTTTAAGCGAATTTTATAATAAGTCTTTTAAATAACTGTGTGCCATAAAGGATTGATCTTTAGAAGGAAGGAAGGGGTGAGAAGAGGGAGAAGGAGCATTGGCAGTAATACACATTCTACTTTGCCGCTAATACTCTTATAATATTTTCGTTCAATAATTTTGAGTTAAAATCGATGTTCTTATTATAAAACCTCGTAAAGTTCAACATTAAACATTTTATGCTGCATATGCATTTCTATGCTTTGGTTTTTACACATAATATTTTTATTTTTACAGAAAAGATTTTTCATACATTTTATCAAGTTTTTAAGCATTCTTGGAAGGTTTTTAATCTCGAAATCCCCCCCCCCCCCAGCTCTTTTCACTGTGGCCTTTGTAATATATGCTTTTATAACTAATATGTCACTTCTAATTTTTCTTTCACTTCCCCTTCTCAATTTCTTAGTTTTCAATCTGCTAATAGTAAAGAAAACTGTAATCAACTCATTTTCTTATTAAAATTCCTTATCGGATTTCTAATACAAAATTTTAAAAAAAATCGCTAAATCCCATTTTATTTAAAACTAAGATAATACACCGTATTCTTTTTCCTGCAGAAACAGCATTCTTGCATAACGACTCCGTTTATATGGCTCATCTCGGCTACCATAGGACGGCGGGCCATCCGTTTTTCTCCCCATCAGAAACAAGGAATGTTTGGCCACCGCAGCGCCCCCTCCGTGATTTTATTTTTATGAACGACGCGGATTCGACGTTCGAAACTGAAGAATATCGTTTAATTTGAACGTAAAATATAATTATTCTCCCCCCTACGGCACTTACCTTTATAGAATGGATCTGTTCTGGCCATTTAGGTTCGGATGGAACATCTTCCAAGTCAATCCATATCTCCCAGAACGGCCAGAGCTCCAGAAGTTCCAAGATGGCGACAGATTAGGAGGTGAGTGGAAAAATGTTTTTTTCATACCAGACATGACATATATTATCCGTCCGGATGTATCAGTGAGATACCCAATGTGCGTTATGCTTGTTGTATTGCCAGTATTCCAAGCGACGTTCCAATTTGACAAAGCTGGAAAGGAGAGTAGAAATCTTCAGTAAAAAATATTAATATTTTCAATTATTCAATACAAAAAACTATATTTTTATTCATTAAAACTGGTCAACTAAATATTAAAATCATATTTATAACAATTTGCTAAGTAACAAAAACATTAACTGAAAAAAATCTTACTGCAGTAGTATCCAGTTAATTTCTCATTAAATGCTTTTTCAATAGAAAATATTAACCTTTTCATTATTGCACTGTTAAAAAATCTTTTGGAAACAGGAAATATACTCTACTAAGATGCCAGTAAAAAAACTGCTTACTTTACGGAAATGCCATAAACTCTGTATAAGGCGGAATCGATCAGGACTATGAAAATTTTCCGTAGTAGACAATATTTTTCCTTTTAAAAATTTTACTATGTCTATGGATTCACGGGGACTTAAAAGTCTTTTCGAGTTAGACAGACTTCCGTCTTACACAGATTCCGCTTTACAGAGAGTTTATTGTAATCTGTATTTATTATAAATTTTAGGGTAAAATCTTTTAAATAATTAAATTCGTAAGCAAAGATGATGTACACAGAGAGTTTATTGTAATCTGCATTTATTATAAACTGTAGAGTAAAATTTGTTTAAATGACAAAGTTCGTAAGCAAAGCTATATCATTTCCGTAAAACAAAAACTATTTTATTAGCCACCGAGTTGACAGTTCTCTCTGAATAATCAACATATATTTTTCTCAGTGTAAATATAACTTATTTTTTAAATGACAAAGTAAATTACAGTCAAAATGTACCAGAAATGTATCCAATATATGTTATTCTTGTTTTAATCACTAGTATTCGTGTGATTGTAGATGGAAGATTGCATAAACAGTCATATATTTCTGCACAGTCGTACACAAAGCATTATATTTTTAATCATTAATAATTAAAAATTAAAAATTTATTGATGTGTTTTGCTGCGGATTTATACTAATAATTATCATACAGATAATGACATATCTAGGTAAAAGAATCAACCGATGTTATGCTTGTTGTAGCATTTGGTGTTCAACCAATTAAAAAAAAAAAAAAAAAAAAAAAAAAAAAAAAAAGTCTGCAAATACAAATACAAATACAATAAGTCAGTAAAACATACTTTTTATTCGACTAAAGTTTTGTCAAAAGATTACACATTTAATTGTTTGAATTTTTAGGCTTAAAATTTAAATGATATTGATATCAATTAGTTGAAAAAATTTCAACAATAGTAAGTAGTAAGATTCAATATATTATGCTTGTTGACTATTAATAATTCATATGACTTTGAATTTTAAGAAAGCTGGAATTACAAATAGAATTTTTCAGTAAAAAAATATTAATATTTTAAATAATATAAAACCTATACTTTTATTCATTAAAATTCATCACGTAAATACTTAAATCATATTTACATTACGTTTTTGCTGTTTTTTGATATGTAACATTTTCGGTAAAGTTTCCTACTGAGCAGTATTCAATGCATCTATCGCTATTTTTTAAATGGGATATTAAAACGAAATTATTTTTGTTAATTAATTAATAAAAATTCAAAAAATTCCATTTGCAGTTTACAAGAAAAAATCTATTTTTTCCATTCACGAAAACTAAACCACACTGCAAGCACTCAAACACAAAAATAAACACATTTCGGAACAGTTTTTGTCCCTAAATTCACAACCCATTAATGTGTTGTGAACGTTTTTTGTGTTGTGATTGTTTTCTTAATATATTATGAAAGTATTGCTATCTGGAAATGTGTTCTTAATGTATTGGAAAGTATTGCTATCCGGAAATGTGTTCTAAAAATGGTGTTTTTAATTGTGTTGAAATAGAGTTGCAAATAATGTAAATCAAAATAGTCTTGTCATGCACAATACTTTGTCCTTAAATTAAAAACACATTGTAAACTTTTACAATTTAGAACACTATAAAAGAACACACGTAGAGCATTTTGAAAATATTTTCAACATGGTGCTTTTAAAATTGCACAATTTTAAAAGTGAACACAACCATACATATCGAAACAGCACAATCGAATACGATTTTTGTTAGGAGTGTGGATTTTTATGTTTGTTAGTGTTGCAAAGGTATTTCATGCATTTTCAGTGTATCAAACATTGTAAATAAATAAATAGATATATAAATGAATAAAAACGGACGATTTTATGGAGATTGTATTGGGAATCGAGACGCCAGTAAAATTCACTATTTTTTAACGGAAAAATTCCTGAAATTTTTCGGTTTTAATCGATAAAAAGCGGAAAAGTTTCTGGAATTTACGGAAATCTCTCCGTTAAAAAGACATTGATTTGAAGTGGCGTCGCTGTTGCCATTGAAAGACGTTTGTCTTAATAATGGCGTGAGTTGTCACTATATCCTCAATACAATAGTTTTTCTTCATTTCTTATCATTAATCAGAATTAAATAGGAGAGTAAATGGTACTCACCCGATGAATTCTTCTTCATTGAAGTATCCAACAATTAAATCCACCATAGGAGAAGGGAACCGGGCATATTCACATTTTGATCTATACACTGCACTAATTCATCTTGATAAAGACGTATAATATTATTATATGGTGACTGTAAAACACACACACAAATTATTGTATACACACTTCTTCATTTTCTACTTTAATTTTCACACGCGAGAAAAACAAACACAGCAAAAAGGATAGTGCTCACATCAAGCTACAAAACAGAGAACAGAATGAATTTAAATCGATACATACATAAATCATAATATAGAAACAATTATTAATAAAAAAGAGTCATTTTGAAAGTTTTGACAGTTTTTGTAAACCTGTAATTGTTCACTCGTAATCACTGTTTCCAAGGTCACTCTAACGAGCACTTAACTTTATTTATGATGCCATGATAATTGTCATTTGTTGCACAACGGAGGAAATTATTTACGAATTGCGCAATGTTTCTATCAACTCCTCCTTAATTTCTGAAGTTGTGTTGTCACTCAGATGCAAGTTCTTCCTGTGAATTTCAAAAAGAGGTTTTGGCAGGGGTTTTGTGAATAAGTCAGCTATCATGATTTTGGTTGGGCAATATACGAGTTTTATTATGCCATCTTGTTTCAGTTGTTTTATGAGATGATATCTAAGTTCTATGTGCTTTGTTTTACTTGAATGTTTTTCAAGCTCTATCATTTTTATAGCCGACTGATTATCCTCGAAGAGTTCTATAGGATATGTTTGTGAGATATTGAGTTCTTCAAGTAAATTCACCAGCCATTTGACTTGATTAGCTGCATTAGCTGCTGAGATGTACTCAGCTTCGGCAGAAGATAAAGCTATGCAGGATTGTTTTTTAGTTGACCAAAATATGGGATTTTTACCTAGCAAATATACATTACCACTTGTCGATTTTCTTGATTCTGTGTCTCCACCCCAATCAGCGTCCGCGTAGACTTCTAGCGTTGGTTTTGAATTTCCATCTATAACTAGATTAAAGGTTTTTGTTGTCTTAAGATACCTCATGACCCGCTTTACACAGTTCCAATCTTTCATTCTTGGCTTTTCGTTCCTTCGGCTTAAGATGTTGACAGCTGCACAAATGTCAGGTCTGCTCACTGTGGCAAGATATAAGAGTGCACCTATGGCTTGTCTGTACTGTGTGTTGTTTGGTAAAATATTGTCATCATCTTTAAAGTGAGTGTAATTTGTTTCCATGGGTGTACTACATGGTTTTGCTTCTTGTAAATTGAATTTATTAATTAACTCTTCAATTTTTGAAGTTTGGTTAATTAAGTAGCTTTTGTTTACCTTTCGAATGTTCATGGATAAATAATTGCTTACGTCCCCTAAATTCTTTAATTCATACTCTTTATTTAAGTTCTCGATTATTTCCTCAATGGTTTCGTCTTTCCCTGCAATTAAGAGGTCATCGACGTATGTTATTATATAGGTTGTTTCATTATTCCTTTTCTGTGTAAAAAGACATGTGTCAATTTTACTTTGAATGAAATTCATGTTTTTTAGTGTTTCTGTTATTTTATTATGCCACGCTCTCGCGGCTTGCTTAAGTCCGTAGATTGCCTTATTTAATTTACAAACTTTGGTTTCCTGGTTTGGTTCAACGAATCCTTCCGGCTGCGACATGTATATCTCCTCATCAAGTTCCCCATGTAAGAACGCGGTGTTAATATCTATATGCTTAACATTTAAGTTTTGGTGCAATGCCGCTATTAATAATGCTCTTATCGTAGTATACGATACGACCGGTGCGTAGGTTTCGTCGTAATCCTCTCCGAACTTTTGCGTATATCCTTTAGCTACTAAACGTGCCTTATATTTTTGGATTTTTCCGGTATTGTCACGCTTTAATTTGTAAGTCCATTTACAACCTATTATTCTCTTATTCGGTGGAGGATCTACAATTGACCATGTTTTATTTTTTCTTAAAGAATTCATTTCGCTCTCCATGGCTTCTATCCAATTCTGTTTTACCGGAGAGTTTTCCATTAATTTAACTTCCTTATAATCCTTTGGTTCATTAATTTTGTCGTCTTTGACAATATATATAAGCCTATCAGGAGGTACGCCTTTATTTATTCTATCTGAGCGCCTTAGTTCCACAATTTGTTGTTGAGACGCAGATGGTGTTGTTTTTCCGTTCGAAATTTCTATCTCCACGAGATTTTTACAATTGCGTTTTTCGTCTTCATTTTGTTTTTGTTCAATTTCAGGCTTATCATTTACGTATTTGAATTTATTTTCAAGAAATTTTACCGTTCTCGCGATTTTTATTTCATTTCCTCCTACATATATGCGGTATCCCTTAGATTCATTGTCGTATCCCACAAAAATACCTTCAACAGCTTTATTATCTAATTTTTGTCTTCTGGCTTTATCAATATAAGCGAAGGCTTTGCAGCCAAATACTTTAACGTAACTTAAGTTTGGCTGTCTTTCTGTCCATAATTCATATGGCGTTTTTGCATTAGCTTTTGTAGGCAGTCTATTTTGTAGGTGGTTTGCCGTACAGATTGCTTCCCCCCAGAACTTTAAAGGTAGATTTGATTCATTTAACATTGTCCTAGCCATCTCAACTAACGACCTATTTTTCCGTTCAGCCACCCCATTTTGACTTGCGCAATATGGGACTGTATGTTGATGTTTTATCCCATTTGATTTGAGATAATTCTCAATTTCATCTGATGTAAATTCTCCCCCATTATCCGTTCTGATTTCTTTCGGTTTTTCACCAAATTTGTTGCTTATCAGCGCAATGAACTCTTTGAGTTTTTCATAGACTTCACTTTTTCTTTTCAATAGATAGATTATTGTGAATCGCGAGTAGTCATCGATAAAAGTCAAGAAATATGATTTCCCCCCAATCGTGGGTGTCTGAAAAGATCCACTAACATCCGAGTGAATAAGTTGAAGCCTTTTACTTGCTCTATACTGAGCAACTTTCGGATAGGGTTCATCAGTTAATTTCGCCTTAATACACGGTTCGCAATCTATATTATGTTTACAATTGTTTATCTGGATACCTCTTACTAATTCCTTTTGTGTAATTTCTTTAATCGATGTTAGATTTCTGTGTCCTAACCTTCTATGCCATAGTTCTAGACAATTTTTATTGTTGCACGTTTGTGTAATGTTCGCGTGGTTTTTGTTAGCCAACTGGACTTCATAGAGGTTATTTACCTTTTGTGCTTCTAAGCAGATTTCTCCGTTATGTTTGAAAGAGCATCGGTCATTTTTAAATACAATCTCACATCCGTTTTGGGTTGCTTTGCTGACTGATAGTAAATTCGTTTCGATTTCAGGTACTAGAAGTACATCTTTAAGTGTTATTTTATGAATTTTATTATCCGATGTCAGCGTATTTAAATTTACATCGCCTGAACCGTAAGCGATAAGTTTTTTTCCGTTTGCGATAGTCACGTTTGTTTTTTCCCTCGATTTTATCTCTGTAAACATTGATTCAGAGGATGCAATGTGACTTGAGCTACCGCTATCCACAATGAATGTTTTATTTTCTATCCCTTGTGTTATAAATGCATAATCTTTGTTTTCGCTGTTTCTCCATGTATTGTTTTTTCCTTCATAGCGATTAAACCTGTTATACGATTCCGATGCTTGTTCATTCTTAAAATTGTTTTCACCCCTTTGAAAAACGAGTGATGTAGAATAGTGTTTTTTGTAATTTTTGTTGTGTTGATTTTGTTGTGTTGTGTGTGTTTTGTTTTTATTGTGCCAACATTCTTGTGTGTTATGGCTTCTCATTTTACAAATCGAACAATATTTTGATTCTTTTTTAGCTGGAAACTTTTTCTGAGCTTTAAAAGCTTTCGCTGTATTATCAATACTTTCATAGTTTTCATTTCGACGATTAAACTCGTCAATCAGCTTATTTTTAATATATGACGGAGTTAATTGTGCTTCTTCTTTACTTTCGAGAGCAGTAATTAAATTATCATAAGACTGGGGCAGAGAGCACAGGAGGAGCGCGGAAATGTGGTGATTATCAATTATTTCGCCTATAGCTGCCAAATGATCAACGAGCTCCATTATTTTTGTAATATGATTTATCATATTTCCATTTTCTGCTAATTTTATACTATATAACTTTCTAAGGAGAAACAATTTGCTTGTGAGGTTTGATCTTTCATGGATTTCTTTTAATGCATCCCATGTTTGTCTAGCAGTTTGTAGGTTCTTAACGTGGGTTATCTGTGAATCATCGATAGTTAGATTTATCAATGCCCGGGCCTTCCTATCATTTTTGGACCATTGATCGGTCAAAGGGGTCGGTGGATTATCGGTTATTACATGGAACAGCTCTTCTTTAGTTAAGAGCATTTCAATTTTAAATTTCCATGTACTGTAATTCGTTGCTGTCAATTTTTCAATTGAATAATTGTCTTTTAAAGTGGCCATTCTAATCTTATATTTTTATTTGTTTTTTTTTTTTATTCGATATTTTTTATTTGTGTGAAATTAGTATATCACTATGTTATCAAATTGATATATCTTTTTAGATCGTTCTCATAATCATTGAAAGACGTTTGTCTTAATAATGGCGTGAGTTGTCACTATATCCTCAATACAATAGTTTTTCTTCATTTCTTATCATTAATCAGAATTAAATAGGAGAGTAAATGGTACTCACCCGATGAATTCTTCTTCATTGAAGTATCCAACAATTAAATCCACCATAGGAGAAGGGAACCGGGCATATTCACATTTTGATCTATACACTGCACTAATTCATCTTGATAAAGACGTATAATATTATTATATGGTGACTGTAAAACACACACACAAATTATTGTATACACACTTCTTCATTTTCTACTTTAATTTTCACACGCGAGAAAAACAAACACAGCAAAAAGGATAGTGCTCACATCAAGCTACAAAACAGAGAACAGAATGAATTTAAATCGATACATACATAAATCATAATATAGAAACAATTATTAATAAAAAAGAGTCATTTTGAAAGTTTTGACAGTTTTTGTAAACCTGTAATTGTTCACTCGTAATCACTGTTTCCAAGGTCACTCTAACGAGCACTTAACTTTATTTATGATGCCATGATAATTGTCATTTGTTGCACAACGGAGGAAATTATTTACGAATTGCGCAATGTTTCTATCAGCCATACACTGTGGAAAAAATCTGTAAAGTTACTAAATTTTTTCTAGAAGACTTTGATTCTTAGAACTTTTTATGTCATGGTAACAGTAAAAATTCATGTAACTGATTCCGTTACATGAATTTTATTATTACCGTTACACAAAAAAATTCAGGAATCCCAGTTTCCAAGAAAAAAATTTAGTAACTTTAGATTTTTTTTTTTTTTTTTTTTTTTTATGGGGGGGTATTGTATGAAATATGTATTTTATGATAGATTCAACAGGTAAATACTTTTATTTTTAATATTACGAAGCTCCATGTGCATGGTGTAGGAAACAACTAACTGCAAAGTTAGTCCCACCAACGGCTGAGAGTTTTTGCTCTCGAAGCTGGTACATGAGAGGTGCGCGATTCAACCCAATCGCACCGGTCGGTCTAACCGCTCGGAATTTCCCGCGGTTTTCTTCGAACTTTTAGTAATCTTGCATAAATACTGGATAGGTTTCCTTAGAAAGACCTCCACGGAGAACACTCCATCTAGGGATTAAATCATCGGCTAGATAATCGACCACCACAAATAACACTAACAAGTAACTGCAAAGTTATTCTCGATCAAAACTCCAGCTAACTCCGCAGAGAGGAATTTTCACTTTAAAAAATATTCTAATTTTTAATCAAACTATTTTAAACCAATTTTTCTTTTTTTAAGACTCATAAAAAGTGTACATTTTTGGCTTACAGATTATAACAAAGATAAAAAATATCTTTAAACCTCTAAGTGTTTAGAACGTAATATTCCGTTCAATAAGCTCTAGGTTTCACTGCAATATAAGCAATATTTAAGATAATATAATTATATAGATTTTATGAATTTCCAATATATGTTAGTTCGATTAATACTCTCAAGGATTACAATTATATTTGTAATTAAGTTTTACTTAAAAGGTTGAAAGAATCATATTTTCTGAGCATTTATGTTTTAAACGCAGAGAAAACAACATTACAATTTTACTCATTTGCACGATGCTAAATAAAAATACAAACAGTAAATTTGTTATAAGAAAAGGGAAATGTCTGTAAAATGATGACAGAAAAACTAGGACAAATGTATTTAAGGGTGTATTCGAAAAAACGCTTTTCCATCTTAACAACTCGAAATTTCCCGATACAATTTCAGACATATTTTTAAACGTAGAAACATGAAACTTGCTGAGGGGATTTTTGAAGAGACGTATAAGGTGCCGTGCGATGTCATTTTAAGCTCACTTCATTAGAATTTGACTTATAAAGAATTATCTTCTCAGTATGACCCTTTTTTTCGTTCCTAGATCTCCCGCTTCGGAAAAATCTGTTCAAAATGCTATTTTTGATTGCTTTTTTGCAATATTTTCTGCATTTATCAAAGAATCGACAATTACAGCACCTTGAGTACTTTCTGAATAAGACAATTTGCCAGTTTGATGCATATGAGAGCAAAAATGAATTTAAAAATAAATCGGAAAATAAGCAATTTGAATCGAAATACACCCTTAACTGAGAAGTAGTGTAAATTTACAGAATCTTGGTATTTTTTCTGTATTTTAACAGAAATGTTTAACAGCGTTATATGCTACAATGTATTGTCGCATCGAAAACAAATGAGAACCCCAGAAGCCAAGGGGTACAAGTGACAAAATTTCGATTTGGAGTAAATTGAGTTTAAAGATAATTGATGTTAAATTGGAACACCAATAACAATTGAGTGGATTGAAATAGGAAATTTCTGCTTGTTGCATTCTGGTCTTTGAACTCTCATTTCAATAACTGTTAAAAAATAAAGTACAATTTTCTTTAAATGTATAATTAATCAATATTGTTTGTTTTTCGAAAAAAGTGGTTTGCTTCTATAACTCAGCAAATAATAAGAAAATCACCTACATTTCTTTACCTGATATGAAAAAAGCATATTTTAGGTCGTCTGTGTATTTAGTTTATTTTTTTCAATTTTGTCACTTATACCCCTTGGCTTCTGGGGTCCTCAAATATAATCGAAGCTTAATAAAACTGCATTGGCTATTACACAGAAAATTGATTCATTAGTTATACAATGAACAAATCAGGTTCGATTTCCAAAAAGGAATTATTTCGTATTTTTAAAAGAATAACTAAATTTAAATGAATCCAGAACGCGTTCGATGTTCTTTTATTAATGATATTTTGGCGCTGATGAGGCTGTGCATTGCATAGTGAAACTTTTTTTTTTTTTGTATGTTTTTGTTTTCCATTAAATGTTTTTATATAATCTTTTAATTTGATTTATTTTTTAAAAGTACACTGCAAAATCTCAAACACAAAAATAAACACATTTCGGAAAACTTTTTGTCCCCAAATTCACAACATATTAATGTGTTGTAAATAGTTATTTTTGTTGTGATTATGTTCTTAATATGTTGCAAAAGCGTTGCTCTCAACAAATGTGATCTTAATATGTTGCAAAGTATTGCTATCTAGAAAGGTGTTCTAAAAATAGTGTTGCTAATTGTGTTGTAATGGTGCACTGTAAAAAAACGGACGATTTTACGGAAGTATTACTGGTAATCTGGACGCCAGTATAATTTACTGTTTTTTAACGGAAAAATTTCCGTAAAATATTCAGTTTTTTTCGAGTTTTTTCCGGAATTTACGGAAATTTTTCCGTTAAAAAACAGTATATTATACTGGCGTCTAGATTACCAGTAATACTCCCGTAAAATCGTCCGTTTTTTTTACAGTGTGTTGTAAATAGTGTTGATGAAAATAGTTTTTTTAAATAGTGTTGTGCTGCACAACACTTTATTCTCAAATTAACTACACATTGCAAACACCACACAATTTAAAACACTATAAAAAACACATATAAAACACTTTCAAATTATTTTCTACATGGTGCCTTTTAAAAAACGCAATTTTAAAACTGAATGTTTTGAAATACGTTCTAAAAACACATTTTTCCTTTTGTAATTTTTAACAAAACTTTTTGTACAATCTTTTTATTTTGTGCTACACAGTCGCAACACATTCACAACACAATCGAAAACGATTTTAGTTAGAAGTGTTCTTTTTTATGTTCATTTAATGTTGTAAATGTGTTTCATGGTTTGCAGTGTAGTCAAGTCTGCCTAAGGTTCCATAATTAGTTTACACATGGATTAAATTAGTTACAATGGACAGAAAACCGATATCTATACATGTCTTTCATTTAAGTAAAAAATAAAAATAAAAATAAAAGTAAAGAAAGTAAATAAATAAAACTTGAAGATTTGCATTTAGCTATGAGAGCACTGTAAAAAAAAAGGGGTCAAATTTTCGAAAATTGTTCTGTTAATCGGAATTTCAGTACAATGTACTGCTTTTTAACGACAAAATTTCCGTAAATTGCAGACAATTTTGCAGTTTTTTCAGACGATTACGGAGTTTTTTCCGTTGAAAAACAGTAAATTGTACTGGTGTCCAATTAACAGTACAATTTCCGTAAAATCGCCGTTTTTTTCTTTTTCTTTTTTTTTCTTTTTCTTTTCTTTTCTTTTTTTTAATATATATATATGCAGTGAAGACAATATACAAAATATCTTTCCAATAAAATTAAAAAACTTCACGTAATCAAGGGTTATTTGTAAAATAAGAACTATAAGTTGAAATCTTTAAATATGCAGCATTGTAATAAGAGTAAAAAGCTTAAAAATTAATATTATATGACTATTTAATATAAATATTTGAAATTTTTACAACTCACTTAATTTGCTGTTACACGATGGCCTTACGTAAACTTTAATGCTGAGTCTCCATGAAAGAATTTCGAAATAAAATTATTTCGGAATAATTTTGGAGCGTTCGTACATTAAATAACATAAAAGCTGAAAGAGGATTATAGAGTTTTACAATGGAATATTTCGTATGTTTGATCGGCGCATTGAATAGAAAAATAAAACTGTATAAATATGCAAACGTTTAGATTAACGATGTTAAGTAATGTTCATGATAATAAGTTCGCCATAATGGAGATAGTTATTAAATCTAGTGCGTTGCTTAAAAAATAAAAAATAAAAAATAAAAAATAAAAAATAAATAAAATAAAATAATTTTTGTTGTTGCAAGAGTAGTTATCTAAATACGTAGCATCAACAGTCGTCGTTCAGTCCATCGGTCTGCCCGCATATAATAACGCTAAAACTATTCAACCGAATTATTAAAATATATATATGTTACGTAATTTTGTCGAGTCATTTCAAATTTTACAAAAATCAGACGTATAGTTCAATTACAGGAACAATCAAAAGAATTCCGTTACATTACGGCCAATGGAAAAAAAAAAAAAAAAAAAAAAACAGTTTTAAGTGCATAAGAATGCAACAATCTTTAGAACATGATAAAATTCATATGCATTTGTAAAATATATACTAAAATATACATTCTGTACAATCTGTGGAGCAAAGAATATTTGTTATTAATTTATATGGCCGCACAAAATTATTCTATAACATACTGGTATATTGGGAAACATTGCTTGGGGTACGTTTTAATTATATTAATTTCACATTTTTGTGAAATTCACATTGATATACGTTGTTGAGGTATACTATACAAGTTAATTCCTGTATAATAGAAAGCATATAGTATTTATAGGAACACACAAAAGTTTTGGGATACTGTACTGTATCCGAAATACTGTATATTTTAAAAACTTTGTTATAGTACGAACGCACCTCATTTTCTACGTTAGATGTGCGTTATCCAACTTCGAACTTTCTATCACAAAAAGCGCTACAATTAAACAATATAGCAGACAATTTCATCATATTAATAATTAACTGCTTCCCTTACTATCCCGAGTCATCTCGGGGCTCGTACATATGTCAATTAATTGTATTCCCGAGAAAACTCGCGCTTGGCATAACTTGTCACGAAGATTTCTTTTATCTCATTTTTACGCAGAATGAAGCTTGAAAATATCCTTCTATAATATAACAAATTATATATTAAATTATTTAGAACATTTGAATGTCAGGTTTCCAAGTTTTGAGATATGAAATGTAAATGATGACATGCAATGATATGATTGCAAAAAATGTAGTAGTTTTTTGCAACTTAAGAAAAAAAAAAAAAAAAAAAAAAAAAAAAAAACAAGCGCAAAACGCTTTGACACATTTAAATACTCATTTTTCAAAAGAATGATACAAAATTGGAAGAACTGACTATGGGACCGATTTCGAAAATAACTTAGTTTTTTCATTTTAAAATAATTAAATTACCTATCGAGTTATAAACGATTTCGATCACGTGATCACGCATTTTTTACCCTTTGTAAGATTTGACGGGAAATGCTGTTCAAAACGTTAACTTGACAATTTGCTCTAAAAAATCTATTGCGTTTGCAAAAAAAAAAAAAAAAAAAAAAAAAAAACAGAAAAATGAGTGCGATTAGATAGTTTCTGAACAACAATTTCTGCTAGTTTCATGCATTTCCAAACAAAAATATACTAAAACTTATGTCACAAAGTTGACTTTTTTGATTTAAGAATCTGAATATTTGTAGTTAAAATCTGACAGTTATTTCTGCTGATATTTCATAATATTAATCTTTTACTTTTAATTTGAAAATTCAACGTAATCATTAAAAATATTTGTAAGCAAAATAGTTGGTTGACTTGGTTGAAGTGTTTAATTCTTACAAAATATACAATAGTCACAATCAAAATAATCGAATAATTTATTAATTATAAATTTAATATGTATTTTTATTATTGTTGCACTGCAAGCGCACGAAACACTTTTGCAACTCTAACTGAACATAAAAATCAACACTTCTAACTAAAATCGTTTTTGACTGTGTTGTGAATGTGTTGCGAATGTGTTGTACGAAATAAAAAGATTGTGGTAAAAGTGTTGTTAAAAATTACAAGAGGAGAAGATTTGTTCTCAAAACATTCAATTTTAAAAATTATGTTGAAAATATTTTGAAAGTGTTTTACATGTGTTGTTTTATAGTGTTCTAAATTGTGTGGTGTTTACAATGTGTTGTTAATCTGGGGACAAATTATTGTGTAGCACAACACTATTTTAAGAAACCATTTTCATCAACACAATTCACAATAATGTTTCAACACAATTAACAACACTATTTTTATAACACAATTTCTAAAGAGCAACACTTTTACAATATATTAAGAGCACAATCACAACACACACATACAAAAAAAAAAAAAAAAAATTACTACACAATAATGTGTTGTGATTTTGAGGACAAAAAGTGTTCCGAAACTGTGGTTATTTTTGTTTTTGAGTTTTTGCAGTGTGGTCTTGAGCTAATTGCTATTTTTATGAATTTCTGTGATTCATAAAACTTTAATTGTTTAGAAAATTGTTAAAAATAGAGAAAAAAAAATTCGTTTGCGATGAGGAATTTAAATTTAGACCATTTAAATTATTCATGCATGTTTAAAAACTCTTCTTTTTTGGAAGAATGGAAGAATGTGAGAAAACTACGACTTTGATCTAAGACACACAAAAAAAAAAAAAAAAAAAAAAATCATACGCACGAAGAAATAATAATACTGACAGTAAAAAATAAAACTAAAAAGAGTCTGAAACAACGCAGGTTGTGTTTTTAGTTTAAAATGTGCACCAGAGAATGTGTTCCTCAGTACTTCAGAATTTCCTTGCCTTTAGGTAAACGGGTTTTGTCCATAACAGGCAATTTACGGCAAAACGCAGACAAATATATATATATATATATATATATATATATATATATATATATATTTCATTTTACAGTGTATTAGAGAGGTCAGCACGGGTGCGGGCTTGGCCCGTGGCCCATAACCGGCCCCGCAAAATTAGAATATTTTTTTCAACGTGAGGGGCCGACAAAAGAAATAAACGGGCCGATAAAGAAATTTAGCGGTCCTAGCGGAAAACTTCCAGGAAAACTTTTCGGAAAACTTCCTGGAATTTAATGAATTTTTCCATTAAAAATCAGTGAAGTGCACTGGCATCCTGATTACCAGTACAATTTTCGTAAAATCGTCCGTTTTTCTTTACAATGTATGGCTAATGATTTACAAAACAAAATATGAATCTTCTACCAAGTTATGTTATCCGTTTAAAATACATCAAACAACATACACACACGCATATATATATTTCTGTCATTTAAGTTTGAAGCATTCACTGCTAGTCGTAATAGTAACTTACTGCATTTTATTATTAAATTAGAAACCTTTTTTGACAATAAATATCGTAGGATACGAAATAATAAAATATTGAATAAGTACAATAACTCCTTTCAACTTAGTATTAAGACATTTCGTATAATATTTTATAGATAAAAATAATCTTCAATGTATGGTTGTTATCAATAAGCAAATCGAAAAACAAATTTTTTCGATATGTCTTTTTAAAATGTTGAATTATCAGAAATTAATTTATTTTCATTGCGTAAAACCGACAAAACAGGTTTTTCGTCTTAAAGTAAGATAAGGAACAAGAATAAGACTAACAAAACTTATCTATGTATGAACTTATCTATGCACGTAGTATTTTTCATTTGGAATGCATTCAAACGACGGATTTATCTATTACCGCCATTTAAATTTCAATGCAAGTAATGTTAATGATCATAACACCTTTTAGTGAATTCTGATCGTAAAAAAAGGATATTTTTAAAAAATCATCACCGTACAAGATGAAGTAATAAAATATGGACTAAAAAAGATAATTCCTTTCAGCTTATTATTACGCTATTATCTATAATATTTTATAGCTTTGAATAAACGTGTTCAAGATATAGCTATCAATGGGGAGAAAAAAAAAAACTTTCGATATGCCTTTTCCATTCGATGCGCACTTATCGGAAAATAATTCATTTTCGATGAGTAAGAACAGCTGATTTATCTTAGAGGCTGATATATTGAGAAGTGATTTCATAAATAGGAAATGTAGTTGTTTCAGCTGCTTTAGTCCAAAGCGACCTACTTTAAGCTGTGCGTAATGCATTTTGTATATGGCAAATTTTGCGAGAAAAGAAATGTAAATCTTAAATTTTGCTTATTAAAATTGATGTAAAATTATTAATTTGATTTTTTCTAGCTAAAATATATTTTAATGCATTGATTTTAAAACTAGAAATCGGTCGAAAATCAGTTTCGTTTTCGTTTTCACCCAAAATTCGGAATTTTGCCGAAAAAGAATTTTTGGCTAAATTTTACCTTTGACAATTCGGAAAGTATATATATGTGTGGGTGTGTGTAAAGCCCAGTTGTTGTACTCAGTGTTAAAAAATTAAAAGGTGTACAGAATATCCGTTGAATAACGGACGTTTACAGAATGTGACTTTTCTCCGCTATTCGGACGTATCTTCTATTCAGCTTCTTCTATTAAAAATATATACAGGTAACATGAGCTGGCAGTTTAAAAAGTTTTCTCTAAATAGTGGTGTACGCTGTTCGAGAGCGTCCGTTACCGTGGTTTAACTATGCATAAAAATAAAAAGTTTTAAAGAAATTCAATTGTTTTTATTACAAATTATACAAATTTTTATTTTTATTTTAATATTTATTCATGATTTATTCATTCCTTAACATTTGTGTAGATTGCGCAGGATCTAAAAACAGCTACTTTTTTTTTTCAATGTATGCCATTGAAGTTTAATTATATAAACTCTAGTGTGTTGTAAGACAAAAAAAGTTGAAAAATCTTCACTGTATAAAAAATTCTTTAAATTTACGACAAAAACTGGTGGCAGTAATGTTACCAGCAGTTTTTGCCGTAAAAATTGCATTGAAATTAGCTGTACATTTTTTTTTATTACATCTAACTTTACTGCAATTTTTACAGCAAAAACTGCTGCCAATATTGCTCTCAGGATTTTTAGTTGTAAATGTAACGAATTTTTTTTTTTTTTTTTCTTTACAGTGTTGGTCTATCTTGCAGTTTTAAACAGCTTCGCGAGCTGAATTGTGTTCTCTCCAACTATAAAATCAGTACTTGAAATAAAAATGTATAATATTGTTTCACTGATACAGTAAAACCTCCATAAAGGACACTCCCCAATAGCGGATACCTCTATTTAACGGACAATTTTCCAATACCCACTCCCAAATCCTAAATTTTTGTATGTTTAACCACTGATTAACGGACATTCCGAATAGCGGACACTATTTACGGCGATAAAGGATGAAAAAGTCTTTTTTTTTTTTAAGGAGAAAAAAAATTAAATTAAAAAAGTAAAAAGGCCTCTAAATTTATCAGGAAATTTTGTGTTCACAGACATAGGGGCTGGGGAAAATCCCCCCCCCCCACCGTTCAGAAATTGAAGGGGTTGAATTGAAGGGGTCGCCCAGGATGGACATCTTCCAGAGCATTGAAATACGCCCCCCGGGAAATTTTGAGATTTTATGTTTTTAACAGTCAAAAAATGCAATCCCCCTCCCCGCCCGGAACTCTATAATGTCCAATAATGTCACTTTGAAAAACAAATTACATGTAATCGCAAGCAAAAATGAACTTTTATAATAGTTTTTTTCATAAGAATGTAATAAGCAGTAGATAAAAGTGCGCACAATTTTATTTCAATTTTATTGCTTAAAAAATAATTTTCATTTCTGTTTAATTATATAAGAGAGGTTTTAGGACATATAAAAGTAAATTAGTGAAACATTAAGCATTTCCTAGCGGTTTTTGCATCTCTGAGGTTTTCCCAATAGCGGACAATTTCTGCGTTCCCGAGGTGTCCGTTATTTAGAGGTTTTACTGTAATAATAATAAAAGTAATTAAAATATTAGTATTTTTAATTCTTTTTCAAGCATTAAAAATACTGAAAAATTTACTTTCGCTATAAATAATGGATAATGAAATATGAAACGAAAATTTACTAATATCTTGATATGATATTCGGGTCAAATAATAAAAAAAAAATCGGTGGAATAGAGCAACGTCTGTCGTCTGCGTGCAAATACTTTTTTTGCTCATTGTATATGAGGACCCCAGAAGCCAAGGGGTATAAGTGACAAAATTAAAAAAAATTGAGTTAAGTGCACAGTTTATCTGGAAATATGCTTTTTTCATTTCAGGTAAAGAAATATAGGTCATTTTCTTATTATTTGGGGAGTTACAGAGATAAACCACTTTTTTCGAAAAACAAACAATATTGATTAATTATACATTTAAAGAAAATTGTACTCTATTTTTTTAACATTTATTGAAATGAGAGTTCAAAGATTATAATGCAACAAGCAGATGTTTCCTATTTCAATTTAGTCAATTGTTGATGTTCCAATTTAACATCAATTATCTTTAAACTCAATTTACTATCGACATTTTGTCACTTGTACCCCTTGGCTTCTGGGCTCCTCATATATATTGAAATTAATATATTATTCTCCAGAATGTAATTTATGAAAGATAGTATAATAAAATACCAGATTTCTATACCACAACGTCTTTTTGAAAATCCAGTTATTTGTCTAAATCTTCCGTCGTATTTATTTATTTATCTGATGATTGAATTTAAAAAAAAAAAAAATTGTATTTTATTGTTTGGAAAGAAAACGAATAAAAATATTGCCTGATAAATTTCTGAAAATTTTAGCGACAATTCTTTTTTCTAAATTATTTTTGTTACCCAGAAACATTTTTTTTTTTTTTTTTGTTATAAATTAACATGCATTTATTAATTACATATGTGAGTATTAAATAAAAATTAGCATTTTTTATTTTATTTTTTTTTTTCAAGAGCGTAGTTTGTAAAGGGTAAAAATATTAAAACATACTGTTTTAATGTCACAATAATCTTTTTCGAAAGTCCCAACTGATCATGTATAGCTTGCGAAATAGCGATTCGTGAAGGACTGCATTGTCCTTAAAAATAAATCATTGAAGATAATGGTGTTGTGTAAATTTTAGAGAATGTGTATATTTAATCAAATTGTATCAAAGTTAAATAATAATAGGTAAGATGTAACTTACCTTCTTTGTCCACGATCGTCCACGTCTTTTCAGATTTACTTTTTTAAATATCCATTTGGAAAATCCATTGAGATTTATGATCCTGGAAAACTTGTTAAATTTTATTAATGTGTATGTGTGTTCACTGGAAAATCATCTGAGGAAGTTTTTAAATTAATTAATTTATATATGGATCTTAAAGATATAAAAATTACAAACTGGAGCATACATTTTTAGCTCCTTACTGCTTAAACACACAGAGAGAAGTGAAAAATAATAGCAAAGAAAAATGATTACATAAAAATAAAAGAAATAAAAGTTATTATAAACATTATCATTAAGTTCTTATTATTTTTGTTTAAAATGAATAAATTTATAAAACTAGTTCTTTGTTTCTGATGAATAGATGATAAAACTATTGCTTCTTTTGACACTTAATTACAAATCAGTTCATCAAATAGATTTATGACGAGTAATTGATGTAAGAGTACTTTAGAAAAGATTGACAGTCATCATATCAAATAATCAACGAGATTTATGGTGATTATTTTCCTGAAGTATATTTAGTTGATTTACTGTAAATGATTTTCTGAAAGATATTAAGTTTATTTATTGTAAATGATTTTCTGAAAGAGATTAATGTTACTAACATTCCCTCCTTAATCTCTTCAGATTAATCAGCAAGCAAGTTCATAGATATTCTGTGATTTAATAGTTCAGGTTTGGGCACTGGTTTAGTCAAAGCATCCGCTATCATGTGTTTTGATGGGCAGTACTTTAAATCAATTATTCCATCTTCCTTTAATTGTTTTATTGCATGAAAGCGGATATCGATATGTTTCGAGCGTTTTGAAAACTTTTCACTTTCCACCATCTTTATGCAACTTTGATTATCTTCATATAAAACAATTGGTTTTGTCTGAGGTAGACCTAAATCTTCTAAGAGTTTCACTAACCATTGAATTTCTACACTTGCGTTTGAGGCAGAAACATATTCAGCCTCAGCTGATGAAAGAGCTATACATAATTGTTTTCTTGTGCTCCATTGTATTGCATTATTCCCCAAAAGGAAAAGATTACCGCTTGTTGATTTTCTTGTCTTAGTATCCCCACCCCAGTCAGCATCCGCGTAGGCTTTTAGAATCGGCTCAGCTTTGGTGTTTATGTGCAAGTTTAACTGTTTCGTGCAGTTTAAATACCGGATTACTCTTTTAACTGCTATCCAGTCTTTTTCCCGTGGGGATTCATTTCTTCGGCTTAATATATTTACGGCGGCAGAAATATCTGGTCTGGTGACCGATGCAATATAAAGTAGAGTTCCGATAGCTTTTCTATAATTTTTGTTGTTTGGTAGTAGATTATCATTGTCTTCTAATCTATTAAAATTGGGTTCCATCGGGGTACCTACTGGTTTGGCTTCTTCTAACTTAAACTTTTTTGCCAATTCTTCTATTTTGGTGTTTTGATTTAATTGATAACCATCTGCTGTTTTCTCTATTTTGATACCCAGATAAAAACTTAGTTCTCCTAGATTCTTTAGCTCATATTCATTGTTGAGTTTTTGTATTATCTCGGTTATTTCGTCATCTTTTCCTGCTATCAAAATATCATCTACATAAACAATGATATATGATTTATTTTTTTCTTCATTTCGAATGTATAAACATGTATCTGAATTTGATTGTTCAAAGTTTAAATCCTTTAACGATTTTGTTATCTTAGTATGCCATGCTCTGGCTGCTTGTTTTAACCCGTAAATTGATTTATTTAATTTACATACTTTGTTTTCTTGATTTGGAATAATATAGCCTTCTGGCTGAGTAATATAAATTTCTTCATCTAAATTTCCATATAGGAAAGCTGTTTTTATATCAACGTGATTTATTTTTAATTTGTGGTAAGCTGCTGCTGCTATGAAGGATCTAATTGTTGTGTATGAAACTACAGGTGAAAAGGTGTCTTCATAGTCTATGCCGTATTTTTGAGAATAGCCTTTGGCAACTAGTCTGGCTTTATATTTCTGTATTTTACCTTTATCGTCATACTTAGTTTTAAAAATCCATCTGGAACCAATTATTTTTCTACCTTGTGGGGGATCTACAAGTGTCCATGTGTTGTTTTTGATATGAGAATCTATCTCTTCTTGGGTGGCATTTAACCAATTTTGTTTTACTTCTGGATTCTCTATATTCATTATGTCGTGAAAATTTTCTGGTTCTTTAATGTTTTCATGATTAACTATATAAATAAATCGGTCTGGAGGGACACCTTTATTGGTTCTTTCTGATCGTCTTGGTTCGGGTGTTGATTGTTTGGACTCATTTGGTGTGTCTTCATTATTAGATACTTCGATTTCTATAATGTTTTTAAACTGTGATTTTTCACTTTCGTTAGATGATTTTTCATGAAAATTTAATTGAGTTTCTACCTTTGGACTCATGTTTTTATTTTCTAGAAACTTTACTGTTCTGGCGATTATTATTTGTTTACCGCTAGTGTAAATACGGTATCCTTTGGAGTAATTGTCGTAGCCGACGAAAATGCCTTCGACTGCCTTGTCATCTAATTTTTGTCTCTTATTTTTATTCACATAAGCAAAGGCTTTACAGCCAAATACTCTAAGGTAATATAAATTAGGTGGTCTATTATTCCAAAGTTCAAATGGAGATTTTTCAGTAGCTTTTGTTGGTAATCGGTTTTGAAGGTGATTTGCTGTACAAATCGCTTCACCCCAGAATTTTTGAGGTAAGTTTGCTTCGCTAAGCATAGCTCTGGTCATTTCAATAAGCGTTCTGTTTTTGCGTTCCGCAACGCCGTTTTGGCTCGGAGAATATGGAACAGTGTGTTGATGTCTAATCCCGTTTTTCTTAAGAAAACTGTCGACTAAATCATTGTCGAACTCCCCTCCGTTATCCGTTCTGATGCTCTTTGGCTTTTCGCCAAATTTATTACTAACTAGGGCAACATATTCTTTAAGTTTTTCATAAACTTCAGTTTTCTTAGATAATAAATACAGAATTGTAAATCGAGTATAATCATCAATGAATGTTAGGAAATATATTTTTCCGCCTATGGTTGGTGTTTGAAAAGGGCCACATACATCAGAGTGCACTAATGCCAATCGTTTAGTGGCTCTATAATCTGCTAATTTTGGATAGGGTGCATCGGTAAGCTTTGTTTTGATACAAGTTTCACATGTTGTGTTGTGCTTACAATGATTTATTTGTATTCCTTTTGCTAAGTGTTTTTCTTCAATTTGTTTGATAGACGCAAAATTTTTTTTGGCCTAATCTTCTGTGCCACAACTCTACACAATTTTTATTGTTACAACTGTAAGTTTGATTTGCATAATTTGTGTTAGCGGTTTCATTTGCTAATTGAATTTCATATAAATTATTTTTCTTTCGTGCTTCTAGGCGGGCAATTCCATTGAATGTTAAGTTACATTTGTCATCTTTAAATAAAATCTCGCAGCCATTTTCTGTAGCTTTACTAACGGAGAACAAATTTGTCTCGATCTCTGGTACAAATAAAACATCTTTAAGGGTTATGTTGTGTGTTTCACCGTCTGAGGTTTTGGTTTTTATTTGTGTATTACCCGATCCATAAGAAACTAGTTTGTTACCATTCGCAATAACAACGTTAGTTTTTTCATTTGATTTTAATTCCGTAAATAAACTTTCGTCATTTGTTATATGGCTGGAACTGCCACTATCAACTATCCAAGCTTTGTTATTCCGTGGTTTTATTATGAACGCACAGTGTTTGTAATCTTGATTACTTTCATACTCATTATCATTTGTATTTTGATCTGAATTTAATTCAACGTCATTTCTAACATTTTTCTCATCCTTTTGGAAAACAAGAGAAGAATTGAAATTTTTCTTTTGTTTATAATAAGTATTATTTGAAGGATTTGTTTGTTTGTTTTTAATATGCCAACATTCTTTAGTGGAATGGTTTTTCATTTTACAATTCGAACAGTACTTTTGATCTTTTTTATATCCTGTATTGTTAAATTTATATCCCGCATTGTTAAATTTCTTTGTAGTCTTGAACGCTTTAGCTGTATTTTCAGACGATTCATTACTATCGCTTCTGCGATTAAATTCATCTATGAGTTTGTTTTTTATAAAAATGGAAGTTAATTCCTCTTCATTTCTCGATTCAAGCGCTGTGATAAGAGTGTCGTATGATGCTGGCAATGAGCACAACAAAAGGGCTGATATATGACTATCTTTAATATTTTCTCCAATTGCGGATAATTTATCAACGATTTCTAAAATATTTGTGATATGTTTTACCATATTGCCCCCCTCATTTAATTTCGTGCTATAAAGCTTTCTAAGTAAATAAAGTTTACTTGATAGATTTGAGCGCTCGTGTATTGATTTAAGTGCATTCCAAGTATCTTTCGCAGTTTGAATATTCTTCACGTGGACGATCTGGCTGTCTTCTATACTTAGGTTAATGACAGCCCTAGCCTTCCGGTCCTTTTTGGACCAATCATTAGTAATTGGGGTCGGTGGTGTTTCGGTTATGATCTCAAAAAGATCCTCTTTTATGAGAAGCATCTCCATTTTGAATTTCCAAGAGGAATAATTTGTGGAGTTTAGCTTCTCTATAATCTGTGCATCTTTTACCGATGCCATCTTTATTTATATCACCACCTTTTACTTTTTAAATAAACCCCTTTATTAATTAAATTGTTATACACTAATATTTAAAGAAGGCATGATACACATTTTTTTATTGTCAATATTATATATGAGCACATGATCATCAGTCTCATAATCTTTGTTGTGTAAATTTTAGAGAATGTGTATATTTAATCAAATTGTATCAAAGTTAAATAATAATAGGTAAGATGTAACTTACCTTCTTTGTCCACGATCGTCCACGTCTTTTCAGATTTACTTTTTTAAATATCCATTTGGAAAATCCATTGAGATTTATGATCCTGGAAAACTTGTTAAATTTTATTAATGTGTATGTGTGTTCACTGGAAAATCATCTGAGGAAGTTTTTAAATTAATTAATTTATATATGGATCTTAAAGATATAAAAATTACAAACTGGAGCATACATTTTTAGCTCCTTACTGCTTAAACACACAGAGAGAAGTGAAAAATAATAGCAAAGAAAAATGATTACATAAAAATAAAAGAAATAAAAGTTATTATAAACATTATCATTAAGTTCTTATTATTTTTGTTTAAAATGAATAAATTTATAAAACTAGTTCTTTGTTTCTGATGAATAGATGATAAAACTATTGCTTCTTTTGACACTTAATTACAAATCAGTTCATCAAATAGATTTATGACGAGTAATTGATGTAAGAGTACTTTAGAAAAGATTGACAGTCATCATATCAAATAATCAACGAGATTTATGGTGATTATTTTCCTGAAGTATATTTAGTTGATTTACTGTAAATGATTTTCTGAAAGATATTAAGTTTATTTATTGTAAATGATTTTCTGAAAGAGATTAATGTTACTAACAAATGGAGCATTGCGATGCTCTTTATTTAAAGTATGAGCTATATTTGCATTATTATTCATACTTATAATTTCCAAATATGGATTAATATATTTATGAATAAACATTTCAATAATCTGTTGCTTTTAAATTAGTAATTCACAATTTACTGTTTATTTATTTCTTTATTGATTTATTAAAAAAAGAAAAACAGAATTGGAAATGTACTTTATTTCTCGAAAAAAAAAAAATAATAATAATAAAAAAAAAATAAATCTGACACTTTTTTAAAAATCTTGACGGAAAAAAAAAAAGTTTCATTATTTTGAAGCATTATTTGTTTATCATTAATGATCATACTTTTATTAATTACATGTATAAATTAAATAATTTTTTTATCTTATTTTCATGAATGTAATTTGTGAATGTTAAAAATAGTAAAATACTATTATTAAAAATAGTAAAACATAACGTAGTTTACGAAAGCCGGCCTAACTTGTTCGCGGTCTATTTGTATATTATAAATTAATATAAATTTATTAATTACATATATAAATATTAAATAGAAATTACTATTTCATTTTCACTAATGTAAATGTAATTTTGTAAATGTTAAAAATAGTAAAACACTACATTTCAATATTACAATGTATTTTACGAAAGCCGGCCAAACTTATTCGTCGTCTCCTTTCAAACTGCTAATGTATATATCTGATTATTGAATTATTTAAAGTGCATATATATATCCAATTTGTATAGAAAAAGAAAATTGTCAGATATACTTATTAAAATTTGAGTGAGAAAAAATTTTAAGGTTTAACTTTAGATATGCAGAAACGCTATTTGTTTGAAACGATAACATGAATTTATTAATTACATGCATAAATAATCATTAAAAAATAGTATGTCATTTCCAAAAATCTAGTTTGTGAATGTTGAAAAAAGTAAAACACTACATTTTAATATCACAATGTATTGTACGAAAACGGGCCGAACTTGTACGCAGTTCCCATTCAAACTGTTTATGTATTCAGGTATTTATTTGATTATTGACTTATTTAAATATATATGTGCCCAAATCGTACTTTATGTTAGAAAAAGAAGAAAAACTTGTCTTATATATTTCTGAAAATTTTTTAAACATTAACCTTAGATATGCAGAAACGTTATTTTTTTAAAAACGAATTAACTTCAATTTATTAATTACATGTATAAAAATAATTTTTAAAAATAGCAAGTTATTTTTAAAAATCTAGTTTGTGAATGGTACAAACGTGGTAAAACTTTATGTGAATGGTAAAGCATTGTATTTCAATATGACTACGTATTTTACGAAAGTCCATCTAGACGACCGCACTTGTTCATCGCCTACTTTCAAATGACTACTTTTAGCTGTTTATCTTTCTGAGTGAAATACTATTGGCTGCTGCAGGCACTGTAAGCCTGCAGTGGCGCCCTCCTGTCACCAAAGAAGAGCAACAGTCTCTTCCCAGCAGAACCTGTCATCCGATTGGACAAGGGAAGAAACCCCTCCTCCATAACGTGTTCCGCCTAATTATAATGCAGGAATAAGTAATATTCAATGTCTCAACGTAAACAAATGAACTGAAGATGTAAACAAGCCACTCCTCCTCTCAAAAAACTGCTCTAGTTTTAATTTTTTTCACTAATTTACTGGCCGATCTCCAGGTTACAGGGTATAGAGTAAGTTTTCAATGTTATTTATATTAGAATGCACTTGTATATAAATTCAATGGGTTTTATTGGACTTTAATATTATTAGTGATGTATATATATCGTATGTATTGGTGGTGATATTATATATAGTGTATGATAACTATTTTAATGTAATTTTCTTATTAAAAAAAGAAAAAAAATGTTTTGTTTGTTAAATGTTAAAATAAATTTAGAAAATTGATTATTAGAAAATTGCTAGAAAATTGCTTTTATTTCAAATCTTAAATATATATATATACACATATATCATCGTATTTGTGTAACATGTCTTTAAACAGAAAAACCAGATATTAAGCATTTTGTGAAATAATTGTTAGTATCTAAAAACATAATTTGATATCTATAAATTTAGTGTTTTAAAAAATAAACAAATAAATAAGAATCATAAATGGATAAATATTATTCGTTTGTGTATCAGTTAAGTATTTCTTGACAGAATGTGAATTATTATAATTAATATTTTAAATGTGATTCGCTGCCAGATGCATTTTTTTTTTTTTTTTTTTAATTATTGTTAGTTTTTTTTTTTTTTTTTTTTTTTTTTTAAATATTGTTAGTTTTTTTTTTTTTTTTTTTTTTTTTTTTTATGTATTTACATTTTACCGATATCATATCTCGCCATTTAAATGCAAAAGCATTGTGAAAAGTGATATCCTGTCAGAACTAATAATTCAATATCGAAAAGATCTTGTAGAAGATCACTAAGACGTAAATTAAGTTGAAAATCAAAGCATCTTAAAGATGCTTTAATTTTCAACTTAATTTATGTTATTTATTACGTTATTTGCTACGTTACTTATTTCAACTTATTTCAACTTAATTTACTCATTTGGGTTCCAAAGCGGTAAAATTTATTTTGTGAAAAAAGGTATAAAAAATAGATATTATTTTTCTTTTTTTTTCATGATAAAGCAACTTAATTTAGAAAGTTTCTTTCTTTGCTTATTTTAACTTTATATTTTATTTCTTTCTCTGATAAATATTTTTAAAATTAATGTAATCATGAAAATGAAAAAAAAAAATAAAGTTAAATGTGCGTCAAAGAAGAGCCAGCATGAAAAGTTAGGAAATTTAGCAAGCAATTTTAAAATATGTAAGAATTTATAAGTCGAGATAAAAAATATCTTTAATAATAAGAAAAAGTCACAATATTGAAAGCCTTACTTTTTAAAATAACAGTAATAGGAATGACTTAGTTCACCATATTTTCATTAAAAAATTTTAAAAAAATTATCTTTAGATAATAATAATAATAATAAAAACCCTTCATGTAAATATTATGTTAACGTAAAATACACAATGCAAATGTATAAAGTAAATTCTGAGATAAAGTAAAATTAAGTTTCTGCGTATAGTAATGCAATCAAAATTACTTTCTATAATCTGGAACTCATAATAATAATAATAATAATAATAATAATAATAATAAAAACAGTGATATAGAACAAGAAAAAATAAGTTTCAAATATTTTAAAAGAGAGACATTAATAAAAAGGGATTTTTCATAAAAAAAATATATATATACCATTATTATTATTTTTTTTATTTTACTAAAAAAAATTGTCTTCATTTTTTATTCTTATTTTGAAAAATATTCAATACAGCACTATTGTATTATCCCATTTTCTCCACTTAATTATTAGAATTTTGCACTAATCTAAAAAATACGGAATTTAGCGTATTATCAGTTTAATAATGATTTCTTTGTATACGTATGCATTACTTATTCTTTCAACAAACATGCACAGTAAAAAAAAAAAAAAAAAAAAAAAAAAATGTAAATTTACGGTATTTTACCGTTAATTATCCAGACGGAATATGTCACTTTTTTACATAAACAGTCAACTTCCGTAATCTTTTGTGTTTTACTTGCAAAAACCGTTGATGTTAAGGCAAAATCCATTGATATAGAAATAAAGTCCGTTTTTTTTTTTTTTTTTTTTTTTTTTTTTTTTTTTTTAACGGACATTGTTTGGAATTTTTTTTACAGTGTATAAAATGCATCATTTTTTAGTGATAATATTTAATTAAAGACAAAATAGCTACAAATAATTGAAAAAAAATTATGTTAAAAAGATAAAAATACAAATCTAAATAAATGTCAAACATTTGTGACTGACAGATTTAATTTGAAAAATATAGATACATATTTACAATATCTTCTTTTCAATAAAATATAAAGAATGCTTAGAAGAAACTACAAAATTTTTATAAACATTAATAATTATAATAAAGGTAAAAATACCAGGCATTTGTTATTTTTCTTTTACCAACGATTTTTTTTTTTTTTTTTTTTTTTTTTTTTTTTTTTTGTAATATTACAGTTACTAATTAAAAGATTTATTGTATAGAATGGACTGTATGCCAACAATATTCGCACTTTCACAGATTTTGTTTAAAATTTGAAATTATGCAAAGCATCATATGATAAAATACATAAAATATTTCGAAAATATTTGAGTATTTACAAATAGATTTATTTGCTATAACAAAAATAAGTGATTACAACATAAATAATTAATAATTAGTCAATGCGAAAACATATTTTTAAAATACACACAATATGGACTAGAACAAATTAAAAGAATTCGTGCGAAACAAATTGTGGATAAGCACATATAGAATTAAAGCTAACTAATATTAATGTTACTAATATCGAATTAAAACATTATATTTAATCTAAAAGTGAATTAAAATTGACAAAAATAAAATAAATATTATAAAGCATGTGAATTAAATTGTAAATAAAATAGATAAAATATATTGTAGATAAACAGATACAAACATGAAGAATTACACTTCAGTAATTGTAAATTAAAACATACAAAATAAATAAAAAATGATGAAAGTACGTTAACCAAACTGTGAATAAAAACAGAAAAAATAAAACAAATTAAAAGCATTGTCTTTTACTAAATTCTAAATAACAGACAAAAATAAAACTAATCGAAATAAAGCACATGAATTAAATTGCGAATAAAAACTGATAAAAACAAAACAAATTTAAATCATTATTCATTAAATTGTGAACTAAAACAAACAATAACAGAGAAAATTAAAAAAAAAAAAAAAAGCATGATATCTCATCAAAATAACAGTAAACAAATAAAACCTTTTTATTTTTTTATTTTAAAGAAGATTAACTATTATTATTGTACCAAAATTGATAGCAGTTTACATACTTCTTAGTTTTCAGTGATCCAATATTTCAGGTAAGTTTATTAAATATACTTTGTTGAAGTCAATTAATCTAATGTTAATGCCTTTTATCACATTTTTTTTCTCCCAACAAATTTCTTTATCTCTGAAAAATAAAAATAATTAAAATTTAGCAACAAATTACATAATATGGAGTAGCAATGTACAAAATCATTAAAAAATAAATAAAAATAAAAAATAATAATAAAGGTGTGGAGGAAAGGGGAGTAGTAAGGAAAGAAGAAATCTAGAAAAATTTATGGAACAGATTTATTGATATAAAAATTAATCAAATAAATATTTTCTTAAAGGAAAGACAAATTTATAAAAATAATTGAGGTAAGAATTTTCACATAAGAACATTTAAATGCTAAAAAACATTAAAAAAATCTTTTTGTATATAATACACACATACATATATATATATATACATACATGTAGTATTCCTTTTTTTATTTCTTTTTTCTTTTGCGGTGAATATTTTATAATAAGCACGTTTTAAAGAATAATTATTAAAAAGCAATATATTAACTATGCAGAGTGTCTATAATTAATTTAAATTTACATAAATTTTGCACAAATTTTGTCTATAATTACTAAAAATAGATTTTTTAAAAATTGTATAGGGTGTCTGCATTTATAAATATATATATTTACTAGTGTGTTTACAATTAAAGGTGTGGAATTTAGAACTCGATTAAAAAAATCCATTCAGTCAAACGTAATAGAATCTGATTTAAAACTTTATTTATAATATGGGTATTATATTTCATTCGAATGAAATTCGTTCAGACTTTTACTATTCCGTGAAAAGGTGGCGCTCAGGATAAATTTAAATTTTGAATCCCTCCGCCCCCTCAATAAATAAATAAATAAATAAAAACTACACATTTACATCATACCTTTTTTTATACAATTGTCTGAAATTTAAATTTCCTATACAATTTGTTTTTTAGCGTTTCAAATATTTCTCTTGTAATCTGTTTCTATGTTATTTTTTATTTTATTTTATTTTATTTCTAAATTGAAAAACCATTTTTGCTCCTTATACCGATCTGAATTAAATTACTTTTTCTTTCGCATCTAAAAAATGTTTTATAAAATTAATCACGATATTCCAGTTGGTGTTAATACCAATTTTTATTGCGTTTGTTTTATAATTTAGCGATGAAAGCATATCCAACAAAATCCAGTGAGGTAAGATAGGGGTGGACCTGTAGTACTATGGGTTTGTGATTTTGAAAATCATGAATATGACCATGAAATAAATTAAACTGGAATTATTTATCGTGAAATAGCAATTAATTTTATTAATTGCATTAAATTGTTTTTATTTATGTAAATTTTTCAATGATCAAGCAGTATTGGTGCTTCAATGCCAATAATTTTATATAAATACTAATATTATTTCCATATTGCTGTATCAGTGCAAGTAATTCTGTTATAAAACTAGCATTTCAGCCTTATTTTAGAGTGCAGGCTTGTTCAAGAGTTAGATAACAATGCATAAAAATAGTAATATTATTAAAATTACTTCTTTAAATTATTAAGTATTTAATGAAATTTCTTGGGTAAATTTGATATTCCAATTAAGATGAATCCAATATTATGAAATTAATGAGTACATTTTTGTTTTTTTTTATAATTTAATAATAAATACGTATTTCAGAAAACCGAACAATTTTAAAAGCGTGAAATTACCTGTAGTTTCGAAGTGTTCGCTATTTAGAGATAAAATATAACATGCATTAAGGTCCCTCAATCCCACTCCTTCTCCCCCCCCCCCCAAAAAAAAAAAAAAAAAAAAAAAAAAAAAAAAAAAAAAAAACGTGAAATGGAAGTGTAATTGTTCGGGGCTGATCGTTATGGAGATTTATTAAGAGATTTATTAAATGTGACAAATAAAATAAACAATCAACTATTAAAAATATCGGCTATGCATATTCAATTTCGACTGGGTAAATGTTTTCAATTCGTCTAAATAAAATAAAGGAATTAAAATATTAATAACATTAATATCTGCATATGAATATTTTAATTTGATTTTCCTATAACTTAAATACTCGTGAAATTTTTCATTCCTAAAAGGAGACATTTAAAAATATAGCAAAATATATCATAAATATATTGTAAATTATTTCACGAATACATTTTTTTATTTCACTGTTTATAGTATGCATAAAAAATTATTATTATTAAATTATTCGTAAACACATGCAACTTGCATGTATTCTTAATCAGACAGGAAGAAATTAAATAAAATCCCCCCCCCCCTTTTTTATGGTGAAGTCTGTTTTAAAAAATAGTGTATATTACCGTCCTTTTGAACCAATTTTGTAACTATTGCGGCCAGAGAAATAGCTTTATCCAAAAACAATTAATTATACTTTAAAATGCATCATATTTATGGACAAACGAAAAAACATTATTCGACTCATGCTTGAAATTTTCACAAATTATATCAGTCGTTGTTAGATTTATAATAATACTCGTGCAATCAGAAGTTGTTTATAAAGAAAATCTTCTTTACTTTTCTTATTGCGAAAGTACATCGCAAGTATAATTCAAATTTTAAAATTATTTTCGATTGTGAAATTTTGCTATTTAAGTTAATTGCTGCAGTACCTTTCGATTTTAATTCTTATTTTACAATTTCGACGTTTACCAACGAGCGTACAGAGAAAATAATGGACACTCATTTTCTAAACGATGTGATTAGACTAGCGCCATCTAGTGAGCAATAGAAAAGCTAATTATTATTGCAGTTTCTTTTTTGTCTCTTTTTCTGAAAATAAGCTGCAGACGATCATAGTTTTTATATAAAAATAAATATTGGAATATAAAAAATAAAATTTATCATTAAATTAAAATATAACTTTGCACTATTTATATATATTGTATACAGTTATTTTCTAGCTAAATAAAGTACTATTTATTCATTTTCATTAAACATATAAGCGACTCAGACAACTTGCATAACAAAGTCGAAATTATCGAAAAAAAAAGTTATTTGTGAATTTAATTTTTTAATGCAATATATATATATATATATATATATATATATATATATATATATATGTATATATATATATAATATAGTTTTTAAATATTATTTAAATACTTTTTTTATTTATTTAAATATTATATTTTATTTATATAAGTATCATTTATATTTATTTAAATAATTTTATTGAGCATTGAGAAGGGAAAAAGAACTCTTGTCTAAAATTAAATTGTTACATTTCTATATTTTTTTTCTTTTCATTTTCCCCCCATCGATTGTTTTCCTCAAATGTTTCAGTATCTATCTAATAATTTAAAAATAATTAAAACCTCTCGCTCTCTCATTATTATTATTATTATTATTATTATTATTATTATTATTTCAAATATTTCCATTAAATTTTATAATTCTTATATCATTTTTTTTTCTTTTTTTGCATAGGAAAGCTAATTCTACAACCGGACTAGTTTTTACATTTCCGATTTTGGTTATATAGTAGAACCTCGTTAATTGAACCTCAAGGTGAATCAAAATTTTGTTCATGTTAAGAGTGATTCATGTTATCAGTATCGAATCTTTGTATTCGTTTTTATAGGGGACTGTGAAAACATTTCATGTTAGAAGTAATTCACGTTAAGCGTGTTCATGTTACGAGGTTTGACTGCACTTTATTATTATTATTATTATTGGTTTCAATTTCACAACCGCTTCAACCAAATTCTAAAAGTTTTTTTTTTTTTTTTTTTTTTTTTTTTTTTTTTTTTTTGTTTAAATCTGAAACCAAAATCGAAAAAGTAAAAACTAGCCCAGTTGTGGATAGTCCTCAGCAATCCTATGGAAAAAAAATCATGCATAAATATTAAAATTTGAGCGAGATGTTTGAAAAAAAAAATAATAATAACAGCACCATAACATTTGAATAACGCGCCCATAAATTTAACATTATCATCCGGGTCTCTTTCATCAAAATGAAAAATAGTTGCATGTGTTTTGATTTTATTAGTTTTTTTTCTCTCTTTTATCCGATTTTTTACAGAATTAGCGGGCAGTGAAATTTGAGACTTTATCTTTTAATGATCAAAAAGTGAAATTCTCCCCTTCCCCCCGAAATTCTATAATGTCCCCGCCCCCGGAGTCACAAAAATTCAACCCAGGAGAAAAATGTCTGAATTCAACGCTGAAAAAAATTGTATGAATTCCACTCAAAAAAATCGTATGAATTCTAGCATTTATTTTTTTTCAGTTACTAATAGAATCCAAGAATAAAGATGTAGCATTAAATTTTTATTCTCCAGGAGCCACAGGAATTCCTCCCGGAGAAAAATGTCTTAATTCAACACTGACAGAGCGTGTACTCCAGATGATTATATGCTATAGCTTTTATCAGAAACAGAAGGTATACGGTTTTATTTAAAAAAAAAATCCTGAAGGTATATGGCATATATCACCATATACCTTCCTCTACATCCCTAACCATTACCCGCCAATTTCATGCATTTTCAATAAACATGAAATAAAAATTGTCAGAATTCGATCTTTGGATTTGAAAATTAATTCTAAAGAAATTTCTTTAAGGGCAATACTAGAGCCTATGATGGGCAATTCTTGAAAATTTAACAATCGAAAAAAATCGTAATCGTAAAAAACAAAATCGATATAGTTATCGATTAATTTCAAGTATCTTCAATCGAGATGTTTTACAATGGATTATTAAAATTATTGTTTTTACATGTTTATAAAGCAGTTTTTAGTAAAAACAAGGTAACTGAAAACAAATGGAATTAAAAAGATAACAAACTGAAAGAGGGCTATAATTGAGCCTAGTAATGGGCGATTCCGGAAAATTCGAGAATCGATTAAAATCGACATCGTAGAAAACATAATCGATCACAATAAGTATCGATTCCCTAATTCTAGAATCGATACTTGAATCGATATTTTGATATTTACAGATTCACACAGGTGAGCTAGCTCAAAAGTAGTAATTCGTAAACTTAGCTAATCACCGGAGCTGTAGTGACCGCCTCCTATAGTTACCATTTAGGGTGGGAAAGTATAGAAAAAGCCAAGAGGCCCAATAGTAAGCTATTACAGATCTCTGAGTAGAAAAATAATGTTTTCTAAATTTTAAAGTTATTATTTTAAAGATGTAAATTTAATAATGTTGTAATCTATGTTTTGTTTATATGCATTTTTTAAGGAAGGTCTCGGTATGATTAAAGAGAAAAAAAAAAAAAAAAAGTAATGGATTTTTATCATTAGGAAGTAATGATTTCATCTGGAGAGCTTCCTACAACAGTCATTATTTAAAAAAATGCCCAGAATGACGAAATTTTGAAGTCTCTAAACTTTATTTACAAATTTAAGTAGTTTTTTAAGTCTATTTTTAGGGCTATTTTAAGTTTATTTTTACATTCGAAAATGTATTACTTGTAGATTGTAGGAAAGCATTAGAGAATCCCACCCTAGGGGCAACCGGGAAATGTGGGAATATAACAATCATTACAAAATTTGAAGCAAATCGAATAATTCTACATGAAAAACCAATTTATCTAAAATTAGAGAGATGTTAGATCCTTTTCTCCCCTATTTATATTTAAATAATGAAACCCCAAAACTAATCTGAAAGCACCTTATCTAATGAACCATTTTACAAAATTTGAACCAAACAAAATAATTCTGAAAAAAAAAAAAATAATCACAATGTATTTTTTCACAAAATTTGAAGCAAATCGGATAATTTTAAATCAAAAAAATTATCTAAATTAAGAGAAGTTTAGCTTTCTGTTCCCTTCCTTGATACTCAAACAATGAACCGCTAGAGTTAATCAGGGCAGCACCTTATCAAAATGAACCTATTTACAAAATTTGAAGCAAATCGCATAATTTTGTGTGAGAAACACATTCGTCTAAATTAAGGGGGGGGGGCGATATGCCCTACTGAACCACTATACTTGACCAATTATACTTGACATGCAATTATACTTGACCAGTGAACCCCCAAACTAATCACGCAAGCACCTTCTCAGAATGATCAAATTTACAAAGTTTGAAGCAAATCGGATTATTTTGCATAAAAAACCTATTTATTAAAGTTAAGGCGGTTTAAACCCCGTTCTCTCCCTTATACTTGATCAGTGAACCTGCAAAACTAATGAGGGAAGCACATTATCAGAATGAACCTATTTACAAAATTTGAAGCAAATTGAATAATTTTACATAAAAAACCCATTTATCTAATTTAAAGACGGAGATTAGCCCCCGTTCCCCACTTTTATACTGAACCAATGAACCCCAAAAACTAATTAGAGTAACTAGCGTTGTGAGAGTGAATCTACTTACAAAATTTGAAGCAAATCGGATTGTTTTCTATGAAAAACCTATTTACGCAAATTAACGGGGGTTTAAACATCCGTTGCCCCCACCCCTTTATACTTGACCGAAGAACCCCCAAAACTAATCATCTAAGCACCTTAGCATAATGAACCTATTTACAAAATCTGAAGCAAATCGGGTTCTTTTGTATGAAAAACCCATTTATCTAAATTAAGGAGATTTAGACCCCCCGTTTCCATCCTTTATACTTGACCAATGAAACCCAAAACTAATGAGAAAAGCGTTTTATCAGAATGAATTTATTTAAAAAATTTCAAGCAAATAGGATTACTTTGCATGAAAAACTCATTTATCTAAATTAAGATGGAGATTAGTCCCCACTCATATCCCCTTCACACTTTACCAATGGACAATAAAAGCTAATAAATGAAACGCTAATTAGAATAATCCTATTTGCAAAATTTACAGCATATCGGATAATTTTGCTCAAAAAATACATTTGTCTAAATTAAGAAGGAAGGATTTGCGCCCCACTGGCTTCCTTTATACTTGATTAATAAATCGCCAAAATTAATTAGGGAAACACCTTATCATAATGAACCTATTTTACAAATCTTGAAGCAAATAGAATAATTGTACATGAAAAACCCATTTATCTATTTTTAGGGGGAGATTATCCCCCCTTCCCCTCTTTTATACTGAACTAGTGAACTCCCAAAATTAATTATAGAAGCGTCTAATGAGAATGAACCTATTTACAAAATTTGAAACAAATCGGATTATTTCCCATGAAAAACCCATTAAACCGGTTTTAGACCCTACCGTCCTCCCCCTTTATACTTAACCAATGAATCCCCAAAAAACTATTCAGCTAATCACCTTTTTAAAATAAATGTATTTACAAAATTTGAAGCAAATCGGATTATTTTTTAAGAAAAAATCATTTATCTAAATTAAGGGGGGGGGGTTAAACTCCCGTTCCCCTCCTTTATACTTGACTAATGAATCCCCAAAACTAATCAGGGAAGTGTTTCATCAGAATTAACCTATTTACATGATTTAAAGCAAATCGGATTATTTTGCATGAAAAACCCATTTTCTCTAAATTAAGGGGGTAGGGTATCAGCCCCCACTTATACTTGATCAATAAATCCCAAAAACTAATCAGGAGAGGGCGTTATCATAATGAGCCTATTTACAAATTTTTAAGCAAATTAGATTATTTTGCATGAAAAACCCATTTATATAAATTAAGATGAGGATTAGCTTCCACTCCCTCCCCCCTCTTACTTGACCAATGAATCCCCAAAACTCTAATCAGCAAAGCACCTTCTCAAATTGAACCTATTTACAAAATTTGAAGTAAATCGAATAATTTTACAAGAAAACCCATTTATGTAATTTAAAGGGGTTTAGACCCTCGTTCACTCCTCCTTTATTCTTAGCCAGTGAATCCCCAAAACTAATCAGGGAAGCGCCTTATGAAAACAAACCTATTGACAATATTTGAAGTGAATTGGATATTTCTATCAAGAGTTATCGCGTTACGTACAATACGTATGTAAATACATACGCAGGTACAGAACTTCGGGAACATTAGGTCTCAGGTTTTGAAAGGCGCGAGATAAAATAGCTCTTATAACAAATATAGCAACTGTGTACCTATAGTAGTAAAAACTAAAATTGGAAAAAATAAATATAATGATTCAAACCGAATCGTGGAGAGACCGCGATACAATTTAATTAAAATAAATAAATAAATAAATAAATAAATAAATAAAATAACGGTTCTCCCCGTATCTAAAAATTGTAAGCAATGCGACTTAAATTGAAGTAAATCAAAAAAGAACGATACTACCCGCATCTAAGGATCGACATCTAATCTCTACTGAATCGATTCTCCATTGATGCCGATCTTACGTCATGGGTAGAATCGATTCTTCATTTTTACTTTCTTCTATCTTAAAAAAAAAAAAAAAGTATTAAATTCATGGAAATTTTTGAAATCAAGTTTTTGACAGATTTACAATATTTAAAGGTCAGAGATTAAAAAAAAATCATGTTTTTAAAAAATATCTGTTTGTGAATCTGTGGCTGACTGTCTGTCTATGTAGGACATACATTTTGTGAGCTCTGTATCACAAGAACAAATGGACAGAATTTAATAAAAATTATATTTTGGTAGTCTTTCATATGAATTGATGCTGATTAGTTTTTGGAGTAATTCGCTCAACAGGTGGCGGTGCTATGCTGCATTTTTTGTGATTTCCGTAATAGCCATATCTCAAGAACCAATGCACGGATTTTTACCAAACTTCATATTCGGTTAGTCCTTGACATGAATGGATGTTTTAAAAATTTTGGCGTAAATCGCTCAACAGGTGGGGCTTCTTCACTATGCTGTCTTCTATGCTGTCTTCTTCACAATCCCTGCAATGGCTTTATCTCAAGAATAAAAGCAGGAACTTTCATCAAACTTTAGATTCAGTTAAACCTTGGTATAAAGTGATTCTATTTATTTTTTGGTATCAATCGCCCAACACATGGGGCTACTATGCTGAATTTTTTCTGATTTCCGCAATAGCTGTATCTCAATAACTGATGCACTAACTTTCCTCACACTTCAGATTCATGTATATCTTGCTAAATATTATTATTGATTATGTTTTGATTTAAATCGTACTACAGGTGGTGCATTTTTCATGATTTTCGCAAGATCCCTATCTCAAGAACAACATGCATGAATTTTCACTAAACTTCAGATTCACTTTGATGTTGACATAAAATGTTGATGATTATAATTTGATGTAAATCTACCAGGTGGTATCGCTGCTATATAGCATTTTTCCCGATTTTTGCAAAAGCTGTATCTCAAGGACTAATGCATGGATAATTATCAAATTTCATATTCAGTTGGACGTTAGTATGAGTTGTTGTTTATTTGGTTTTGGTGTGAATCGCCTAACAGGAGGTATTGCTATTTGTTTTTATCAGTAGTGTTGAATTCAGACTTTTCTCCAGAAGAGATTTCTGCGCCTACAGGGAGGCACATTCTAAAGTTGAGAGGGAGGGATTGAATTTTTGTATATTAAGCATAAAATCTCAAACATCCAGAGGGGGGGGGGGCATATCAATGTTTCGGAAGGGAATGTCTTCTAGTAACCCCCCCCCCCCACGTTGAATTAAAAACTGTTTCTCAGGATTTATAGAGTATTAGGGTTCATATCTCAGGTACTAATAAACGGAATTTCATCAAACTTAAAATTTTTTTAGGCCATAAATTATTTCTGGTTATACATTTTTGTGTAAATAATACAACAAGATGCGGTGCTATGCTGCTTTTATCAACAGTGTTGAATGCAGACATTTTTCTCCGGGAGGGATTTCCACGGTTCTGCACTGGGGAAAAAATATACCACATTCACCTACAATGAATCAGTCATTTTCTGAATCCCTAAACTAGAATTACACTAGTTTACAAAATTAAACTTTTTGTCTGTTGCCGCGAATTCTGTGGTTGATAATGTTCACTTATGACTTGTTTTTGTCAAATCTAACCGAAAAATCTTTTGAGCAGCTAAGAGTTACTTTGTTTTTTATTTTTATCATTTAAGCATATATATTAATCGATAACAGGCGTACTTTACTGTTTTAAGATTAGTTTCTCAAGTTTCTGCGTCACGAGTAGTTCAAGAATACGTTGTTTAAACAATCCAGATAATTTTTGCTATATATGCGGCAAATATGTGTTTAAGAATTGTAGAAAAGTTACATCAGAGTTGGTGAAAAATACCTATTTTGAGTATTTTGGGATGCTTGTGGATAAAAATGAGAAGTCTTGGACTCCCAATTGTGTTTGTAAATTGTGTGTGGAATATTTAAGATACGTGCCTTTAAATTTGGAACACCGACTATTTGGCGAGAACCACGAAATCATCTCGAAGACTGTTATTTTTGTAGCGTGAACATAAACGGTTTAAACACTAAAAATCGAGCTAAATGGCAGTACCCAAGTACTAGTTGTGTTCAACGTCCAGTGCAGCGTTTACCTGACTCTTCAGAATCTAAAAATATATCTGAACCATTAGAACAAGACATTGAAGGACCAAATTCATCACAAAATGTTGCGGATTTTGAAGGTATGTCAAATGAGCCAAAATGCTTTTCCCAAAATGAGTTAGATGATCTTGTAAGCAATTTAAATCTTTCTAAACAAGCTTCAGCATTGTTAATGTATAAAATTTCATTAAAAAAATGATCTAGAATTTCTAACCCTTTGTTTTCTAGGTAACGAAACCATATTGAATCGTTTCAGCAACGAGATATTATCGTTTGATTTCTGGAATGGTTTGATAAACTAGAATTATTGAAACGAAAACAAATCTCTTGACCACGAGAATTTACGAAAATGCTCTTGAATTCTATGAGGAGACTCTATAACTCTCTAGTAAAAGTAACTAGAATTTATAAGGATGACATGGAACTATTTTTTGTAGTGCCCCAGCTTAGATTCTAGATGCCCGAACGGTTGCTATTTTCTTAGTGTGGAGAGGGGCATTTTAGAATTTCGGGAGGAAGGAGATTGGACTTTAGTCCACTGAATCTAAAATCTCAAATCTTCCCGAGGAACATTTCAATATTTCAGGAAGGGAAGGAGGGGGGCGTTCCGCACCACTCCCTAATTCAACACTATTTTTCTGGATTTATTTGTTATTAGAGATAAAATCTCAAGAACTAATGAACGGAATTTTATCAAACTTAATATTTTGTTGGAGATTGACATAATAAGTTGTTCCTGATTAGGTTTCTCTATAAACCATGGACCAGATTGTGCTGCTATGCCGTATTTTTCACGATATTCATGATAGCTATATCACAAAACTAATGCACGGAATTTAATCAATATTCATATTCTATTACATTTTCATATAAATAGGTCCATATTAGGCTTGAATTTATATTGTCCAACAGGTGTCGCTTTTATGCTTTTTGAATTGTGTTTTCGGTTGTAGATATCTAAGAAAGTGTGGGCCGAAAATCAATGATTTATTTGGAAAATGCAATTCTTGTATTTTAGTCCAGGAGCCCCGGCCGTCGATTTTCCTATGTATCGAGTACAATGACCGGACATACATAGAAAATGTAGGTTTCAATGTGCACATGAAGAATATCACAGGCTTCAACATACATCAAAATGTAGGTTTCAATGTGCACATTAAGAATATCACAGGATGCCAGGTCCAATCCCACCGGAACCTGGTAGCAGCCGGTCTTTTATGTCGTCAGTAGTAATAAAAGGCGGGTTTTGGCCCACCAAGGATCCGCGGAGATCCGGGAAGATCCAGGAGGATACCCCATGTTATCTCTAGGTAGCTCACCGCGGACGTACACGGAGTATTTCCGCCTAAACTCAGCGTAGAGTACGAAGATAATTTTGTAGATTTTTTTTTTTTTTCCGGAAGATTAAAATTTTTTGCGAACTTTAGCATGGGTTCATTTTTTTTTTTTTTTTTTTTTTTTTTTTTTACTGATTAAGAATTTAAACATCCTAAGATGAACGTATATGTGAGATTTTGAAATTAGTAACGTAGAAATGAGATAGATGTTTTGATTTTGTTTTAGTGTGAGAGGGGGGAGGGCTTAAGTTTTAGGGGACCTAAATTTTTAGGAGGGGCTTAACTATTTTTTAATGATTGGAATCAACTTAGAGTATGAAGAAAATTTGAACATGTCGAAAAATGTGTGGTGATCTGATTCTGTTATAGTATAAGGGGAGGGCTTAATTTTTAGAGGGGCTTAAATTTTTAGGAGGGGCTTAAATATTTTTTTTAATGATTGGAATCAACTTTAAGTAAGAAGAAAATTTGAACATGTTGAAAAATGTGTGGTGATTTAATTTTGTTATAGTATTAGGGAGAGGGCTTAATTTTTAGGGGGGCTTAATTTTTTTAGGAGGGGCTTGTGTGTGTGTGTTTTTTTTATGATTGGAATCAACTTAGGAAAAGGAAATTTGAAAATGCTGAAAAATGTGAGATGGATGTTTTCACTATGTTACAGCGTGAAGACATTTTAGGAAGGGGGAGGGCTTAATTTTTAGGAAACTTATGTTTTATATTTATTTATTTATTTATTTTGGGTTTGAAGCTTATAATATCATACTATAGTAAAGGAGTAACCTCCCTATTTTCCGAACTTCACCCCCCCCCCCCCCCGAAGATGATTTTGTGCTCTCTCTGGTCCGTGTTGTTCGAAATTTTGTTGAGATTTAATATTTTAAAAAAATTGAGTTTTCCAAAGGGTTTTACTGAGATTCGAACCCGTAAAAAAACTTCATGTCTTGATAATTTGTTGTGGATTAATCTAATCAAGCCAAGAAGTTCTGGTTTTACGGCGAAAAATTGTTTAACGGTCGGAGAAGCCATAAAATTTTACTTTAGCACTCAGATTTCACCCCCCCCCCTTTCTTCTTTTATACTTAGATTTAATATCCATTGCTCTTGCAGCTGTTGAACTGGATTGAATAAGTTTTTATTAGAGTAGAAATTCGTGTATTACAACCGAACGGTTACATTAGTTACTTATACTATCCTATCAACATGTATTCATTGCGATGCACAAACATTCGATAACAAATCAATTGTAACAGAAACTAACTGATATGAGAATGACAACCACGGAAATTGGATTAGATTTCATTCATTTACAAAAGTCAAGAAAGAGAATATTGTTTGATAGTACAACTAACTAAAGTGATTATTTTTAAAACGACAATTTAATTCCATTAAACCGTTTCATATGTTGTTTTTTAGAGATCCTTTTAGAGGTTCGCAAAAGCTTATTCTACTCAATTTGCATTAACGTTAGAGAAACAATTGAAATGTTTTCTTAATTTACTATTTTTTTAATTAATATTATAAATTGATTTTTTATAAAGGGACACATTTTTTTTTACTTTAGTTTACCCAAATATTGACCATTCAAACACCAACATCTTTCACCATTCAAAATATATAAACTATTTTATTAATAATTATTTTTCAATGTATAATTCTAATAAATCGATTTTATGTTAAGTGACATGCATCCATTTTAGTAAGATTGTTTTATTCACATAACAATGTGTTTATACAAGTTATCCTCTATTAGCTGGCAATGGCAAATTTAAGCAATATATTACGTTAGTGTAATATTGTTTTATCACTTTGTCGAAAATAAGTGATTCTTTTCCCATTAATTTACACATGAATTTTATAATCAATTAGTAACATATTATAAAAGCATGATAAACATCAGATAACAACAATGAGTCTTATCTACCAAATACCATCTCATTATCAGATCACTTTGTAAACCAATCTTATTATTTTTAAAAAACATGAGCGCCTCCTAGAATTTAACAGAATTAAGTGAATCAGCATAAATTTATCACTGTTTATTGTTTTTGTCATATAAAGACATTAACTGCTGTTCTTGAGTTTAATTTAAGTGAGTACTGCACAAGAAATTTCTTTGTTATAAGAGGAATTAAATCATCCTTACTTAAATAATATGGAATCAGATTTACCCAACCAAGAGTTACAAGTTTCGAATAGTGAAAGATTACCATCTTCATCAAGTCAACCATCCTTTTCCTGTAATAAATGTCAAAAATGCTTCTCTAAAAAGATTGCATTAATCAGACATCAAAGATCTCACTTGGACAAAAAGCCCTTTAAATGTGAAATTTGTGATAAAACTTTCATTCAAAACATTGATTTAAAACGACATAGTGTAACTCATTCCAAGACACCCACTACATATAAATGTGATGAATGTGGAATAGAATATTATCGAAAGTATTCGTTAAGAATCCACAAGAGATTTCATAAGACATATAAATGTGATGTATGTCCAATAGAATTTTCTAAAAAATATTTGTTAAAAATTCACAAGAAATCTCATAAGAAGTTTCATGTTTGTGAAAAATGTTCTAACTCGTTTCTATCAAAGTCTGCTTTAACTAAACATAAAAAAATTCATCGTCAAAAGGAATATAAATGTAAACATTGTGGTGTTATATTTTACTATGACCTTGATTTTTTAACTCATAAAAAAGTTCATTACAGGAAATTTGAATGCAAATACTGTAACAAAACATTTGATGTCGACACCAAGTTTATTCAACATTTGATTAATATGCATAAGTGAAAAAATGCAAACTTTATCAAATCATGTAAAATATTTGATTTTCTGTACAGTTTATAATTTTTTGTATTTTTATAACTATTGAGAATGATGAATAAATAATGTGTAAGTGAAAAAAAGCTTTGGTCTTTTATTTTTGTTTTAACAATTTATGATTTTTAATAATTGTTTCACGATATTGAAAAATTTTACTTAAAATGTAACATTTTTTTAAAAATTTTTATCAAATGAAATTAGAGTTCGCATTATTTTATTAATTTCTTATTTTAAAATACTAAATTTGTATTTATACTGAGTTAATTTTAAATACCTTTAATATATTAGAATTATTTATCAAGTTTAATTTATCACTCATCATTTATATAAACAATTGTTATTAACATATTCATGATGAATATTGTCTTGTGTTCCCAAACAACCTTTCAAAAAGTGAGAAACTGTTAACATTTTATATCATTCATTACTTAGATTAAAATTTTTACCTAATACTGCCACAAAAATTCTCAAAAATAATGAAACTGTTAACATTATATATCATTTACTTACTTAGATTAAATCCGTGTTGCCATAAAATTCTTCAAAAGGAATAAAACAGTTAACACAATGTATCATTAATCACCTAGATTAAGTGTGTATTCGAAAAAACACTTGAACCACCTTCAACAGCTCGAAATTTTCCGATACAATTTCAGAAACATTTTTAGAAGTAGAAACATGAAACTTGCTGAGGGGATTCTTGAAGGGACGTATAAGGTGCCGTGTGATGTCTTTTTACACTCAATTCATTAGAATTGGAGTTATAAACAATTACTTTATCAGTATGACCCTTTTTTTCGTTGCCAGATCTCTCGCTTGGGAAAAATCGGTTCGAAATGCAGTTTTTGATGGCTTTTTTGCAATATTTTCTACATTTATCAAAGAATCATCAATTACAGCACCTTGTGTACTTTCCAAATAAGAGATCTTGAAAGTTTAGTGTATTTGAGAGCAAAAATGAATTCAAAAATAAATCGGAAAATAAGCAGTTTATCGAAAAACACCCTTAAAACTATTACCTTGTGATGCCATTCATTATTTTGCATATACCACCTACGTAAAAAGGCTAAAACTTTCAACATGTTGTGTCATTAACCACTTAGATTAAATATATTATCTTGTGTTGCCAAAAAATTCTTCAAAAATAGTAACAACATTGACATAATATAGTAACTACCACTTATGTACAAAGACTTTTTTTTTTTTTTTTTTTTTTTTTTTTTTTTTTTTTTTTTTTTTAGTTTATTAAAAAATAGTTGACTAAAACTAATGACATTACTAATTTTTTAATGTTTAACTGTAACCGATGCTGATTTTTAAACATATATTAGGAGATGTGTTGTTTTTAAGCATTCAGTTTGAAATTGATTTTCGTTTTAACTTCATATACTGTTATTCTTATTTTTTGAAAATGGATTCTGTAGCAAATTCGTTAAAAAGACCTCTCGACAGATAATACGTTTGCTAATGCGTTGAATTAAAATACAACGTTTAAATTCTTGATTTCGAACACTTTTAAATTACAATATTTTTACCACTGTTATTAAATTCCGTACATTGTTTAAAAGATGAACATGATATCTAAATTTCTTGTATTTGATGTTTCGAATTACTTATTAAAAATTTGCTTAATAGAAGGATTTGCTAACTTGATTAATTAAAATACATCATGTAAATTCTCGATTTTGAACACTTTTCTATTAAAATTAGAATATTTTTACAGCTATTATTATTAATTTTATACATTGTTTGAATGATGAATATTTTTCTAATTTTTTTGAATTGCTTATTAAAAATTAGTTTGAATAACACATGTGATTAAATTGTTTAATTAAAATTTGTATTAATAAATATATAATTTAAAACCTCGGTAATAAACATTTTTAATAAGCAAATAAAAAATAAGCAACTACCAGATAAGAAGATCAAGAGTGAATAATCATTACCTACACTTTGCAACATGTATTACAAAGGTATCTATATTCTACTAATCTGATGTGTTTCATCTGATAAGTAGTTATCGTTATCATTGATGATTAAGGTGCTGGATATCCCTGTGCCAAGTCAAGATATGTTTACTCATCGCACTAGGACATGTAATAGATAATTTTATTGGAATTATTTTCAACAATGATTCATTTACAGGAAATTAATATTTATTAACATGTGTTAATATTCATTAGTGATATTCTTCAAAGTATAATCAAAAGTTAAGATGTTAATTTCAGAGATGTATATTATTTTAACATTTTAAAGAGAATATTAATTATGGATAAAGATTACTTTTAATGTATTTTAAATGGATAAAAAATGAGAAGTTTCATTAAGTGTGAAAAGCTATTCATCAGATATTTATTTCATAAATTCCTTTTTTTTTTTTTTTTTTTTTTTTTTTTTTTTGAGTGAAATGGTAAAACAATTAAAATCTTACACATTTGAAATCGACTTTAAGATTGTTTAAAAATTAAGTTATTAAAGATTTCATTTCTAGATATCATACATAATCGTTCAATTTTTTCATAGTTTAAAATCGTTTTTACTCATAGAAAACAATTCATTTCAGTTTTTTTTTTTTTTTCTCCACCATTCAATTGATTTATAGAAGGGTTTAGAATGCATTAAAATTCGAATGAATGGATTCTTTTTCAATTAAAAAAACTTGTTATTATATGTTTCATTTATATCTTGAAAATGATAGGTCTACATACTTGAAATGAATAATTACTTTGATAATTTTTACACTATGAAAGGTCGTTATACATGTTTAATACAAATCATAATGTTATATCATCATTACATCATCGTGAAGAACTGAAAAAGAAAGATATATTTTTTCCAAGTACATATATTTCTGGGGCGAAGAAAAAAAACTCTCATGTGTATGTGTAATTTTACATAAAAACAAACAAAATTTGATTGAATAAAGAAAATGTTTATTAAACACTGTTTTTACAATCATTAACGAATACAGTTTCCAAGTAACTTTCATAAAAGTCAGAATTAAAATGGTCAAAGAAGGAATGTGTATAGAAACATGTGCAATGATTCTGTAAGAGATTCTTCACAAATTGGAACACATTGAAGTTCAATAATGCACTGTCTTTGTACAACAAAAATTTTTCACGCAAATTACTTGCCATACATTCATGATCCAATTGACTTAACTGACCGATAGCACAAGAATAACAATTAAAAACTCGATATAGAGATCTCTCTATTTCATGATTAAAACATGACAAAAAGTTCTTCTTAGCAGTATCGATATTAGTGTGTGAATGGTTACAAATATTCACTTTATTTAAAATAGAAATAGGTATTATCTTTGTGAGAATTGTGTCGATCAAACAGTCACTAATTTCAGAGCAAAAATCATAAAGTTTTATAAATTGATCTTTAGATAATCGTAAAGCTGATGGTTTAAAATGAAAACCACTGTTATTATTCGTTTTAAAAATTTGTTGCAACAGACAATAATATTCATCTAGAAATGCCATCAAAAGTTGGTTGTTGCACACAGTAGTATCTTTTACAGAAAAAAAGTTAAACTTACTTATAATGTTCTGAAAATGGTCGAATGTAGGTGCCATCAGGATAACGCCGTTTTTTGTAGGAAAGAGTTCACCTCCGGCCAGTTCCTTATAATTTCTTATGTCTACTTTAAGACTGCAATTATTCTCCATGACCACTTTCACATAAGTATTCCAACCTAAATCCCATGTCTCAGGAATATAAACATCAACGTCTGGAAACAGTTTTGTAAACCAATTATTATGTGAAACATCAGCTTCTGGTCTATTTAATGCTGAAATTTGTTTAGATGATGTGAGTGTAGCACTATCTCTAGTTTCAGTCCTTAGAGGCGACACAGAAAACAAATCCAATTTCAACTTCGGATCATCCACCAATGCGGAGAAGTCTAAATTCAGTTTCGGTTTTTTCAAATCCAAAGGATGAGAAATCATATGTCTGAATGTAAGACTAATTCGCATATCCTTGATAGTAGGATCTGGTGCGATGCCGTGTGTGAATAGTTCATTGGTATGTTTTCCCATACTGTATAGTGAACCATGCTCTAGGTCGATGAAAGTTGAGGGGACATTTGGTCTTTTAAATTCAATTTTTCTTTTGCAGCCAAAACTGATCACTGTGATCGGGAAGGTTGCATCAAGACTAGATTCATTATCTTTATGTTGACTTATATAATTAGAACCGTCCACATAACAATTCAATAAAACATAGTTTTAAGTACAAGCCATTTGCTTTTCTACTTTATCTCTCAATTCAATCATCAGGGGAGTCCAAGGGTTTGCTGACACATTGGTCCCGCTGTAGCTATAGTTGGTGTTAACATCTCCATAAGCCAGTTGTAGACGTTTTGGCTTCACTTCTTTGCCACGAATTCTCAATGTAGGAGTGTAGAATGGTAGGGTTCGAAGCTGATTAGATCCTTCGAACGGTTTGTGACATCACTTATCACGTGATTAGAAACCTCATGATTAGATCATGCAACGCATACTCAGATATAATGCGTGATGAGAACATGCAACCTAGTATAAAGCAAGGAGTGTACTCGGACAATCTCCTGATAAGATTAACAGATATATGATTTGAATATAAATACGTGCAGACTATAATAGGTCTTTGTTTTACAAACAGTTACATATACATCTGCCCTGCTTAGTAATTAACTATTTGCTGTCGTTCTATTCCTTCCTAACCACCTGTTTAGTGATTACCTAGCTTGATACTTTGTTACTTGGATTACACCCATAACATCATGATGAATGTTGTTCACTTTTCTGAAAATGGACTAAATGTACAATACATTAGTGACTTCATCGAGAAAGTTCATGCAGACCGCTACTTTGCCGAGCTTCGAACCCTACCATTCTACACTCCTACATTGAGAATTCGTGGCAAAGAAGTGAAGCCAAAACGTCTACAACTGGCTTATGGAGATGTTAACACCAACTATAGCTACAGCGGGACCAATGTGTCAGCAAACCCTTGGACTCCCCTGATGATTGAATTGAGAGATAAAGTAGAAAAGCAAATGGCTTGTACTTTCAACTATGTTTTATTGAATTGTTATGTGGACGGTTCTAATTATATAAGTCAACATAAAGATAATGAATCTAGTCTTGATGCAACCTTCCCGATCACAGTGATCAGTTTTGGCTTCAAAAGAAAAATTGAATTTAAAAGACCAAATGTCCCCCCAACTTTCATCGACCTAGAGCATGGTTCACTATACAGTATGGGAAAACATACCAATGAACTATTCACACACGGCATCGCACCAGATCCTACTATCAAGGATATGCGAATTAGTCTTACATTCAGACATATGATTTCTCATCCTTTGGATTTGAAAAAACCGAAACTGAATTTAGACTTCTCCGCATTGGTGGATGATCCGAAGTTGAAATTGGATTTGTTTTCTGTGTCGCCTCTAAGGACTGAAACTAGAGATAGTGCTACACTCACATCATCTAAACAAATTTCAGCATTAAATAGACCAGAAGCTGATGTTTCACATAATAATTGGTTTACAAAACTGTTTCCAGTCGTTGATGTTTATATTCCTGAGACATGGGATTTAGGTTGGAATACTTATGTGAAAGTGGTCATGGAGAATAATTGCAGTCTTAAAGTAGACATAAGAAATTATAAGGAACTGGCCGGAGGTGAACTCTTTCCTACAAAAAACGGCGTTATCCTGATGGCACCTACATTCGACCATTTTCAGAACATTATAAGTAAGTTTAACTTTTTTTCTGTAAAAGATACTACTGTGTGCAACAACCAACTTTTGATGGCATTTCTAGATGAATATTATTGTCTGTTGCAACAAATTTTTAAAACGAATAATAACAGTGGTTTTCATTTTAAACCATCAGCTTTACGATTATCTAAAGATCAATTTATAAAACTTTATGATTTTTGCTCTGAAATTAGTGACTGTTTGATCGACACAATTCTCACAAAGATAATACCTATTTCTATTTTAAATAAAGTGAATATTTGTAACCATTCACACACTAATATCGATACTGCTAAGAAGAACTTTTTGTCATGTTTTAATCATGAAATAGAGAGATCTCTATATCGAGTTTTTAATTGTTATTCTTGTGCTATCGGTCAGTTAAGTCAATTGGATCATGAATGTATGGCAAGTAATTTGCGTGAAAAATTTTTGTTGTACAAAGACAGTGCATTATTGAACTTCAATGTGTTCCAATTTGTGAAGAATCTCTTACAGAATCATTGCACATGTTTCTATACACATTCCTTCTTTGACCATTTTAATTCTGACTTTTATGAAAGTTACTTGGAAACTGTATTCGTTAATGATTGTAAAAACAGTGTTTAATAAACATTTTCTTTATTCAATCAAATTTTGTTTGTTTTTATGTAAAATTACACATACACATGAGAGTTTTTTTTCTTCGCCCCAGAAATATATGTACTTGGAAAAAATATATCTTTCTTTTTCAGTTCTTCACGATGATGTAATGATGATATAACATTATGATTTGTATTAAACATGTATAACGACCTTTCATAGTGTAAAAATTATCAAAGTAATTATTCATTTCAAGTATGTAGACCTATCATTTTCAAGATATAAATGAAACATATAATAACAAGTTTTTTTAATTGAAAAAGAATCCATTCATTCGAATTTTAATGCATTCTAAACCCTTCTATAAATCAATTGAATGGTGGAGAAAAAAAAAAAAAAACTGAAATGAATTGTTTTCTATGAGTAAAAACGATTTTAAACTATGAAAAAATTGAACGATTATGTATGATATCTAGAAATGAAATCTTTAATAACTTAATTTTTAAACAATCTTAAAGTCGATTTCAAATGTGTAAGATTTTAATTGTTTTACCATTTCACTCAAAAAAAAAAAAAAAAAAAAAAAAAAAAAAAGGAATTTATGAAATAAATATCTGATGAATAGCTTTTCACACTTAATGAAACTTGTCATTTTTTATCCATTTAAAATACATTAAAAGTAATCTTTATCCATAATTAATATTCTCTTTAAAATGTTAAAATAATATACATCTCTGAAATTAACATCTTAACTTTTGATTATACTTTGAAGAATATCACTAATGAATATTAACACATGTTAATAAATATTAATTTCCTGTAAATGAATCATTGTTGAAAATAATTCCAATAAAATTATCTATTACATGTCCTAGTGCGATGAGTAAACATATCTTGACTTGGCACAGGGATATCCAGCACCTTAATCATCAATGATAACGATAGCTACTTATCAGATGAAACACATCAGATTAGTAGAATATAGATACCTTTGTAATACATGTTGCAAAGTGTAGGTAATGATTATTCACTCTTGATCTTCTTATCTGGTAGTTGCTTATTTTTTATTTGCTTATTAAAAATGTTTATTACCGAGGTTTTAAATTATATATTTATTAATACAAATTTTAATTAAACAATTTAATCACATGTGTTATTCAAACTAATTTTTAATAAGCAATTCAAAAAAATTAGAAAAATATTCATCATTCAAACAATGTATAAAATTAATAATAATAGCTGTAAAAATATTCTAATTTTAATAGAAAAGTGTTCAAAATCGAGAATTTACATGATGTATTTTAATTAATCAAGTTAGCAAATCCTTCTATTAAGCAAATTTTTAATAAGTAATTCGAAACATCAAATACAAGAAATTTAGATATCATGTTCATCTTTTAAACAATGTACGGAATTTAATAACAGTGGTAAAAATATTGTAATTTAAAAGTGTTCGAAATCAAGAATTTAAACGTTGTATTTTAATTAAACGCATTAGCAAACGTATTATCTGTCGAGAGGTCTTTTTAACGAATTTGCTACAGAATCCATTTTCAAAAAATAAGAATAACAGTATATGAAGTTAAAACGAAAATCAATTTGAAACTGAATGCTTAAAAACAACACATCTCCTAATATATGTTTAAAAATCAGCATCGGTTACAGTTAAACATTAAAAAATTAGTAATGTCATTAGTTTTAGTCAACTATTTTTTAATAAACTAAAAAAAAAAAAAAAAAAAAAAAAAAAAAAAAAAAAGTCTTTGTACATAAGTGGTAGTTACTATATTATGTCAATGTTGTTTCTATTTTTGAAGAATTTTTTGGCAACACAAGATAATATATTTAATCTAAGTGGTTAATGACACAACATGTTGAAAGTTTTAGCCTTTTTACGTAGGTGGTATATGCAAAATAATGAATGGCATCACAAGGTAATAGTTTTAAGGGTGTTTTTCGATAAACTGCTTATTTTCCGATTTATTTTTGAATTCATTTTTGCTCTCAAATACACTAAACTTTCAAGATCTCTTATTTGGAAAGTACACAAGGTGCTGTAATTGATGATTCTTTGATAAATGTAGAAAATATTGCAAAAAAGCCATCAAAAACTGCATTTCGAACCGATTTTTCCCAAGCGAGAGATCTGGCAACGAAAAAAAGGGTCATACTGATAAAGTAATTGTTTATAACTCCAATTCTAATGAATTGAGTGTAAAAAGACATCACACGGCACCTTATACGTCCCTTCAAGAATCCCCTCAGCAAGTTTCATGTTTCTACTTCTAAAAATGTTTCTGAAATTGTATCGGAAAATTTCGAGCTGTTGAAGGTGGTTCAAGTGTTTTTTCGAATACACACTTAATCTAGGTGATTAATGATACATTGTGTTAACTGTTTTATTCCTTTTGAAGAATTTTATGGCAACACGGATTTAATCTAAGTAAGTAAATGATATATAATGTTAACAGTTTCATTATTTTTGAGAATTTTTGTGGCAGTATTAGGTAAAAATTTTAATCTAAGTAATGAATGATATAAAATGTTAACAGTTTCTCACTTTTTGAAAGGTTGTTTGGGAACACAAGACAATATTCATCATGAATATGTTAATAACAATTGTTTATATAAATGATGAGTGATAAATTAAACTTGATAAATAATTCTAATATATTAAAGGTATTTAAAATTAACTCAGTATAAATACAAATTTAGTATTTTAAAATAAGAAATTAATAAAATAATGCGAACTCTAATTTCATTTGATAAAAATTTTTAAAAAAATGTTACATTTTAAGTAAAATTTTTCAATATCGTGAAACAATTATTAAAAATCATAAATTGTTAAAACAAAAATAAAAGACCAAAGCTTTTTTTCACTTACACATTATTTATTCATCATTCTCAATAGTTATAAAAATACAAAAAATTATAAACTGTACAGAAAATCAAATATTTTACATGATTTGATAAAGTTTGCATTTTTTCACTTATGCATATTAATCAAATGTTGAATAAACTTGGTGTCGACATCAAATGTTTTGTTACAGTATTTGCATTCAAATTTCCTGTAATGAACTTTTTTATGAGTTAAAAAATCAAGGTCATAGTAAAATATAACACCACAATGTTTACATTTATATTCCTTTTGACGATGAATTTTTTTATATTTAGTTAAAGCAGACTTTGATAGAAACGAGTTAGAACATTTTTCACAAACATGAAACTTCTTATGAGATTTCTTGTGAATTTTTAACAAATATTTTTTAGAAAATTCTATTGGACATACATCACATTTATATGTCTTATGAAATCTCTTGTGGATTCTTAACGAATACTTTCGATAATATTCTATTCCACATTCATCACATTTATATGTAGTGGGTGTCTTGGAATGAGTTACACTATGTCGTTTTAAATCAATGTTTTGAATGAAAGTTTTATCACAAATTTCACATTTAAAGGGCTTTTTGTCCAAGTGAGATCTTTGATGTCTGATTAATGCAATCTTTTTAGAGAAGCATTTTTGACATTTATTACAGGAAAAGGATGGTTGACTTGATGAAGATGGTAATCTTTCACTATTCGAAACTTGTAACTCTTGGTTGGGTAAATCTGATTCCATATTATTTAAGTAAGGATGATTTAATTCCTCTTATAACAAAGAAATTTCTTGTGCAGTACTCACTTAAATTAAACTCAAGAACAGCAGTTAATGTCTTTATATGACAAAAACAATAAACAGTGATAAATTTATGCTGATTCACTTAATTCTGTTAAATTCTAGGAGGCGCTCATGTTTTTTAAAAATAATAAGATTGGTTTACAAAGTGATCTGATAATGAGATGGTATTTGGTAGATAAGACTCATTGTTGTTATCTGATATTTATCATGCTTTTATAATATGTTACTAATTGATTATAAAATTCATGTGTAAATTAATGGGAAAAGAATCACTTATTTTCGACAAAGTGATAAAACAATATTACACTAACGTAATATATTGCTTAAATTTGCCATTGCCAGCTAATAGAGGATAACTTGTATAAACACATTGTTATGTGAATAAAACAATCTTACTAAAATGGATGCATGTCACTTAACATAAAATCGATTTATTAGAATTATACATTGAAAAATAATTATTAATAAAATAGTTTATATATTTTGAATGGTGAAAGATGTTGGTGTTTGAATGGTCAATATTTGGGTAAACTAAAGTAAAAAAAAATGTGTCCCTTTATAAAAAATCAATTTATAATATTAATTAAAAAAATAGTAAATTAAGAAAACATTTCAATTGTTTCTCTAACGTTAATGCAAATTGAGTAGAATAAGCTTTTGCGAACCTCTAAAAGGATCTCTAAAAAACAACATATGAAACGGTTTAATGGAATTAAATTGTCGTTTTAAAAATAATCACTTTAGTTAGTTGTACTATCAAACAAGATTCTCTTTCTTGACTTTTGTAAATGAATGAAATCTAATCCAATTTCCGTGGTTGTCATTCTCATATCAGTTAGTTTCTGTTACAATTGATTTGTTATCGAATGTTTGTGCATCGCAATGAATACATGTTGATAGGATAGTATAAGTAACTAATGTAACCGTTCGGTTGTAATACACGAATTTCTACTCTAATAAAAACTTATTCAATCCAGTTCAACAGCTGCAAGAGCAATGGATATTAAATCTAAGTATAAAAGAAGAAAGGGGGGGGGGGTGAAATCTGAGTGCTAAAGTAAAATTTTATGGCTTCTCCGACCGTTAAACAATTTTTCGCCGTAAAACCAGAACTTCTTGGCTTGATTAGATTAATCCACAACAAATTATCAAGACATGAAGTTTTTTTACGGGTTCGAATCTCAGTAAAACCCTTTGGAAAACTCAATTTTTTTAAAATATTAAATCTCAACAAAATTTCGAACAACACGGACCAGAGAGAGCACAAAATCATCTTCGGGGGGGGGGGGGGTGAAGTTCGGAAAATAGGGAGGTTACTCCTTTACTATAGTATGATATTATAAGCTTCAAACCCAAAATAAATAAATAAATAAATATAAAACATAAGTTTCCTAAAAATTAAGCCCTCCCCCTTCCTAAAATGTCTTCACGCTGTAACATAGTGAAAACATCCATCTCACATTTTTCAGCATTTTCAAATTTCCTTCCTACTCTAAGTTGATTCCAATCATAAAAAAAACACACACACACAAGCCCCTCCTAAAAAAATTAAGCCCCCCTAAAAATTAAGCCCTCTCCCTAATACTATAACAAAATTAAATCACCACACATTTTTCAACATGTTCAAATTTTCTTCTTACTTAAAGTTGATTCCAATCATTAAAAAAAATATTTAAGCCCCTCCTAAAAATTTAAGCCCCTCTAAAAATTAAGCCCTCCCCTTATACTATAACAGAATCAGATCACCACACATTTTTCGACATGTTCAAATTTTCTTCATACTCTAAGTTGATTCCAATCATTAAAAAATAGTTAAGCCCCTCCTAAAAATTTAGGTCCCCTAAAACTTAAGCCCTCCCCCCTCTCACACTAAAACAAAATCAAAACATCTATCTCATTTCTACGTTACTAATTTCAAAATCTCACATATACGTTCATCTTAGGATGTTTAAATTCTTAATCAGTAAAAAAAAAAAAAAAAAAAAAAAAAAAAATGAACCCATGCTAAAGTTCGCAAAAAATTTTAATCTTCCGGAAAAAAAAAAAAAATCTACAAAATTATCTTCGTACTCTACGCTGAGTTTAGGCGGAAATACTCCGTGTACGTCCGCGGTGAGCTACCTAGAGATAACATGGGGTATCCTCCTGGATCTTCCCGGATCTCCGCGGATCCTTGGTGGGCCAAAACCCGCCTTTTATTACTACTGTCGTCAATTTTGAGTGTTTACCTATGTATCGAGCCCAAGGACCAGACATACATCAAAATGTATGTTTCAATGTGCACATTAAGAATATAACTGGCTGCCACATACATCAAAATGTAGGTTACAATGGGCACATTAAGAATATCACTGGCTGCCAGGTCCCATCCCGCCGGAACCCGGTGGCAGCCGGTATTTTATGTCGTCAATTTTGAGTGTTTGCCTATGTATCGAATACAAGGACCGGACACACATCAAAATGTAGGTTTCAATGTGCACATTAAGAATATCACTGGCTGCCAGGTCCTATCCTGCCGGGACCCGGTGACAGCCAGTCTTTTATGTCGTCAATTTTGAGTGTTTACCTATGTATCGAGTACAAGGACCAGACATACATTGAAATGTAGGCCTCAATGTGCACATTAAGAATATCACTGGCTGCCAGGTCCTATCCTGCCGGAACCCGGTGGCAGCCGCAATTTTATGACGTCAATTCTGAGTGTTTTCCTATGTATCGAGAACAAGGACCGGACATACATTAAAATGTAGGTTCCAATGTGCACATTAAGAATATCACTGGCAGCCAGGTCTTATCCTGCAGGAACCCGGTGGCAGCCGCACTTTTATGTCGTCAATTTTGAGTGTTTTACCTATGTATCGAGTACAAGGACCTGACATACATCAAAATGTAGGTTTCAATGTGCACATTAAGAATATCAGTGGCTGCCACATACATCAAAATGTAGGTTTCAATGTGCACATTAAGAATATCACTGACTGTCAGGTCCTAACCTGCCGGAACTCGGTTGCAGCCGGTCTTTTATGTCGTCATTTTTGAGTGTTTACCTATCTATCGAGTACAAGGACCAGACATACACCAAAATGTAGAATTCAATGTGCACATTAAGACTATCACTGGGTGCCAGGTCCTAACCTGCCGGAACCCGGTGGCAGTCGCACTTTTATGACGTTGATTTTGAGTGTTTGCCTGTGTATCGAGTACAAGGACCTGACATACATCAAAATGTAGGTTCCAATGTGCACATTAAGAATACCACTGGGTGCCAGGCCCTATCCTGCCGGAATCCGGTGGCAGCCGCACATTTCTGACGTTGATTTTGAATGTTTGCCTATGTATCGAATACAAGGACCGGACACACATCAAAATGTAGGTCTCAATGTGCATATTAAGAATATCACTGGCTGCCAGGTCCTATGCAGCCGGAACCCGGTGGCAGCCACACTTTTATGACGTCAATTTTGAGCGTTTATTTATGTATCGAGTACAAGGACCGGACGTACATCAAAATATAGGTCTGAATGTTCACATTTAGAATATCACTGGCTGCCAGGTCCTTTCCTGCCGGAACTCGGTTGCAGCCGGTCTTTTATGTCGTCATTTTTGAGTGTTTACCTATCTATCGAGTACAAGGACCAGACATACACCAAAATGTAGGACTCAATGTGCACATTAAGAATATCACTGGGTGCCAGGTCCTAACCTGCCGGAACCCGGTGGCAGCCGCACTTTTATGACGTCGATTTTGAGTGTTTGCCTATGTATCGAGTACAAGGACCGGACATACATCAAAATGTAGGTTCCAATGTGCACATTAAGAATATCACTGGCTGCCAGGTCCTATCCTGACGGAACCCGATGGCAGCCGCACTTTTATGACGTCATTTTTGAGTGTTTGGCTATGTATCGAGTACAAGTACCGGACATACATCAAAATGTTGGTCTCAATGTGCACATTAAGAGTATCACTGGCTGCCAGGTCCTATGCAGCCGGAACCCGGTGGCAGCCGCTATTTTATGACGTCGATTTTGAGTATTTGCCTATGTATCGAGTACAAGGACCGGACATACATCAAAATGTAGGTCTCAATGTGCACATTAAGAATATCACTGGCTGCCATCTCCTATCCAGACGGAACCCGGTAGCAGCCGCACTTTTATGACGTCAAGTTTGAGTGTTTACCTATGTATCGAGTACAAGGACCAGACATATATCAAAATGTAGGTTTCAATGTGCACATTACGATTATCACTTGCTGCCAGGTCCAACCATGTAGGAACTTTGCGCAGGCTTTTATTACGTCCCTTAAGAGTGCCTACCAATGTATCGAGCTCAAGGACTCATGCATGGTCCGTAACAGGTGTTATCTTTTATAACATTTATCTATAAATAAATGTTCTGATAATAAATTTATATATATATATATTTTATTTCATGTGCATTTTCATCACAGTCAACCAGGGTAGCTAACTTTACCCTCACTGTTTCAAAAAACATTTAAAGCCTTATTGTTCAGTTGCTAAATATTTTTTAATTTTTATTGGCAGCATCAACTAAGAAGCTTACTCTTTTACCAAATAGTAGCTGAATACAATTTGGCACTCTGTTTATATGATTAAAGATAGCTATTTTGTATATAATATTACTGGCTGTTTGAAAAAAAAATGTATATATGCATTTTGAGTAAAAATTAAATTTAAAGCCAGTGATATTCTTAATGTTCACAATGGAACTTACATTTTGATGTATGGCGGTCCTTGTACTCGATACATGGGCAAACACTCAAAATCGACGTCATAAATGTGCGGTTGCCACCGGGTTCCGGCAGGATAGGACCTGGCACCCAGTGATATTCTTAATGTGCACATTGGAACCTACATTATGATGTATGTCCGGTCCTTGTACTCGATACATAGGCAAACACTCAAAAATGATGTCATAAAAGTGCGGCTGCCACCAGGTTCCGGCAGGTTAGGACCTGGCAGCCAGTGATATTCTTAATGTGCACATTGAGTCCTACATTTTGATGTACGTCTGGTCCTTGTACTCGATACATAGGTAAACACTCAAAAATGACGTCATAAAAGTGCGGCTGCCACCGGGTTCCGACAGGATAGGTCCTGGCAGCCAAAGATATTCTTAATGTGCACATTGAAACCTACATTTTGATGTATGTGGCAGCCAGTGATATTCTTAATGTGCACATTGAAACCTACATTTAGATGTATGTCTGGTCCTTGTACTCCATAGATAGGAAAACACTCAAAATTGACGACATAAAAGACCGGCTGCCACCGGGTTCCGGCAGGATAGGACCTGGCAGCCAGTGATATTCTTAATGTGCACATTGAGTCCTACATTTTGATGTATATCTGGTCCTTGTACTCGATACATAGGTAAACACTCAAAATTGACGACATAAAAGACCGGCTGCCACCGGGTTCCGGCAGGATAGGACCTAGCAACCAGTGATTTTCTTAATGTGCACATTGGAACCTACATTTTGATGTATGTCCGGTCCTTGTATTCGATACATAGCTAAACACTCAAAATTGACGTCATAAAATTGCGGCTGCCACCAGGTTCCGGCAGGATAGGACATGGCAGCCAGTGATATTCTTAATGTGCACGTTGAAACCTACATTTTGATGTATGTCTGGTCCTTCGCTACATAGGTAAACACTCAAAATTGACGACATGAAAGACCGGCTGCCATCGGGTTCCGGCAGGATTGGACCTGGCATCCTCTGATATTCTTAATGTGCACATTGAAACCAATATTTTGATGTATGTGGTAGCCACTGATATTCTTAATGTGCACATTGAAACCTACATTTTGATGTATGTCTGGTCCTTCGCTACATAGGTAAACACTCAAAATTGACGTCATAAAAGTGCGGCTGCCACCGGGTTCCTGCAGGATAAGACCTGGCAGCCAGTGATATTCTTAATGTGCACATTGGAACCTACATTTTAATGTATGTCCGGTCCTTGTTCTCAATACATAGGTAAACACTCAAAATTGACGTAATAAAATCGAGGCTGGCACCGGGTTCCGGTAGGATAGGACCTGGCAGCCAGTGATATTCTTAATGTGCACATTAAGACTTACATTTCAATGTATGTCTGGTCCTTGTACTCGATACATAGGTAAACACTCAAAATTGACGACATAAAAGACCGGCTGCCACCGGGTCCCGGCAGGATAGGACCTGGCAGCCAGTGATATTCTTAATGTGCACATTGAAACCTACATTTTGATGTATGTCCGGTCCTTTTATCCGATACATAGGCAAACACTGAAAATTGACAACATAAAAGACCGGCTGCCACCGGGTTCCGGCAGGATAGGGCCTGGCAGCCAGTGATATTCTTAATGTGCACATTGAAACCTACATTTTGATGTATGTCTGGTCCTTCTAGTCGATACATGGGTAAACACTCAAAATTGACGACATAAAAGACCGGCCGCCACCGGGTTCCGGCAGGATAGGACCTGGCAGCCTGTAATATTCTTAATGTGCACATTGAAACCTACATTTTGATGTATGTGGCAGCCAGTGATATTCTTAATGTGCACATTGAAACCTACATTTTGATGTATGTCAGGTCCTTGTACTCGATACATAGGTAAACACTCAAAATTGACGTCATAAAAGTGCGGCTGCCACCGGGTCCCGGCAGGATAAGACCAGTTCAGCCAGTGATATTCTTAATGGTCACATTGAAACCTACTCTTTGATGTATGTCCGGTCCTTGTACTCGATGCATAGGAAAATCGACGGCCGGCTCCTGGACTATTTTCTTTTCTTTGAAAATGCCCAGACTTCAACGAAACCTATACTTTTAAAATCCTCGTGACGGACATGGGTTATCATTTAAATATGCCAATGTCCTCGCTATCACTTGGACTGTGATAGCGAATTTTGAAGTTTTAATACCTTATGATGTAGAAGAAAGTTTTGAGTTTGGTTACATTCGACTACTTTACCTTCAATTTTCGAAAGAAAATGAAAATGATGTTATTTTTAGAGACCTCGATTAAAAAAATTTATAGCAGCGATTAAATCAAGTTGTCATAGTATTGATTAAATAGATTAAAAAAATCGAAATTGCCCATCACTAATGGAGCCACAATGATGAAAAAGTCATGTGACGCGGTGTTTCCTGGTTGCAAAAAGTTGAAAAGTCGCGATTAAGTATGAAGCGGTAAAAAAGGTTATCAAGTGTATCTAAATTTAGAATTTTTCGGCAGTCAATAGAAAATGGCTAAAGAAGAAAGTATCTAAAACACCCCTAATGGCAAGAACATGAACTAAAAAGACAATAAATGGGGTCAAAACATTTCAATGATTTTTGTATGTCATTTGAGATAAGTTCTATAATTTCCTCGTTATTAGAAGACTCTCTATTGAATACGTTAAACGAATGCCCAAGGGGGCAAAATGGCGGAGGAGCAACAAAAGTGCATAATGTGAATAAGTGATAAAAGGGCTTTTCAACGATATATCACATGGCAAGTGTCGGTTAAATTTAGAAAAATGCCCTCCGCGGGGTTCCCTTCCCCCGGTGGGGAGGAGCGCGAGAGGTATATAAAATAAAATAGTAGTAACGGAGCTTTCCAATGATATATTCCAAGAGGGGTGCAGCAAAAGATAGAAAAATGTCCCCTCCTAGAATTTCAACTATTTCGCCCCCTGAATACACCTTGCTTCCTCTTTTCTTTGAAATTTTCATGTACTATTTAAAAATATATATCGCGCATATCTGTAAAAAAAAAAAAAAAGATCTAGAAGGATAAAAACTTTACGATTTCAAGAAAGTTTGAAAAGTGCCCCTACGACGGGGCCAAATTAGCGAAGGGAAAAGAAAGAGTGGTCCGAAAATTTTCCGTTAATATATCACATGACGGGTCCAAAAAAGTTAATACTCATCCATGGATTCACTTTTTCTTCCCAAATACAACCGAAAATCATGCAGCCCCACTTTAAAAATTTTATATTTAATACATAATATTTACCAAAGGGCACTATCAAAAAACCACATCTAAAATGGTATTTATTGTCGAAAAAACAAAATTTTAAAATTTCACTCTCTCGTCGCTCCCTTTTCCCCCTCCTGAAATTCAACTCCAGCAGACGAAAGTTTCATAATATGAAAGAGTGCTCCGAAAACTTTCCGAAATTCCATGACGGGGGTTTAAAAAAAGTTTAAAATTTACTCCTCATCTTTGTGTTTAGTTTTTCTTCCCAAAAATCATTTTCACCCGGAAATCACTTTAAAATTTTTATATTTAATAAATAATATTTACCGGAGGACTCCATTGAAAAAACACATCTAAAATGATATTTATTGCCGAAAAAGCTACGATTTAAAAAAATTCACCCTCTCATCTCCCTCCTCGCCTCCTGAAAGGTGCAGAAAGGCATAACATGAAAGAGTGGCCTGAAAACAGTCCTATGATATATTCCATGACGGGTCCAAAAAAAGTTTGAATTTTTCTCCGCACCTGTGAATTTACTTTTTCTTCCCAGAATATACCTGGAAATCACGCACCCCCCCCCCTTTAAACTTTTTGTATTTAATAAATGATATTTATCGGAGAGCTTAATTTAAAAAAAAACGCATCTAAATTGATATTTATTTTCGAAATACCTACGATTTAAAAACATTCACCCCCTCATTGATCCCCCTCCTGAAATTCAGCTCCAGGAAGAGAGGGGTTCATAATATGAAAGATTGGCCCGAAAACTTTCCTATGATATATCACATTAAGATTAAAAAAACTTTGAAATTTACTCCTCACCCGTGGGTTCACCTTTTTTTCTAGAATATATCCGAAAATCACGCAGCGCCCACTTTAAAATTTTATATTTAATAAATAATATTAACCGGAGAGCTCTATCAAAAAACAACATCAAAAATGATATTTATTGTTGAAATAGCTACGATTTAAAAAAAATCACTCTCCTCATTGCTCCACACTCCGTCCACCCCCCCTCCTAAAATTGAACTCCAAAAGAAGAAAGATTCATAATATAAAAGAGTGGTGAAGAATTTGCCGATATATCTCGTATTTCAGGAGTTCTAAACTCGAAGATTCCCTTCCTCGATGACTTCGGCATCTCGAGCGACTTGTGGCTCTTCGATGTTTCCCTTCTTCAAGGAAGCAGCCCCTCGATGAATATCATTCTTGGCAGAGAAGAAGTGTGAGAAAGTTTATTGAGAAAGCGTTATCAAGTAACAAGATATATAAAGAGGTATGACAATAAGCTATGAAATGTAGACCTAATTTTCAAAGTTTCTCATATTTTAGCCCTACCAAACTGTCACATACCTAGAACCCCCCGATAAATATTATTTATTAAAAGAAATTTCAAAGAGAGGTGTGGAGAGAGAACGACCACATTTTTAAAAACATAGTGTTTTCTACAATATATATCCTTTTAGGTGGGATATTTTGATCGAGTCCTCCGGTAAATATAATTTATCAAATATGAAAAAATTAAAGTGCAAGCTGCATGAATTCGGGGGCGAAAGAGTGGATCACAGGTACGTGGAGGGTTTGAGGGAAGAAGTAGGAGGGACATTCGTGGAGGGAATTTTTAAACATTTTTGGACACGCCATGTGGTACATCATCGAGAAGCTCTTGGATCACTCTTTCATGTTATGAGACTTTCTTTCTCCCTCTTTCCTAATTGGTGGGGAGGGGAGAGCAGGTTTCGAACCCCTTTGTGTTTTCATCATTTCAGATCGATTTTTTTTACGAAGCCCTCCTGTAAATATTATTTATATTATATGAAATTTCAAAAAGCAGTGAGGTTGTAATCCGGCCTGTGACCACTTATGCACCCCCAGTGTTTATCTTCTCGCTTCGCCGGGGGGGGGGGGGGCAGTTTTCCAATTTACCAGAGATTCCTCGTTTGACATATCTTTGGAAAAACTTGTGACCATATACTTATTTTATGCACTTTCCGCAATCCTCCCAACATTTTGAGATCACGGAGAGTACATTTTTATAAATTTAGATCGAGGCCCCTCATGTGACATGTTGTTGGAAAGAGATCACTTATAAGTGTTGTGCACATCCGGTTGCTCCGATCACTTATAAGTGTTATGTTATCAATTCCTTTGACCATTCTCTTATCCATTTGGCCGTGAAAGATAATCTTGTCCGGCTTAGCAAGCAGTGTCTTTTTCCTTCGGACTTGATTCAAAGTCTCAGCCTACTTCGAAAAGAACATTTTCTCTTTTGGTATCCTGAAGTAAAAGTTAAGGCTGTTCCCAAATGCTCTGCTCAACAAGAGCTAAACATTTTGACACATTTACAAATTCATTTTTTAGCGGAAATATATAAAATTGGAAAACCTGACTATAGAAGCGCTTTCGAATCGAATTCAGTTTTCCATTTTATAGTAATCAAATACCTACCGAGTTATAAGCTAATTTGATCAAGACATTGATCAAATTAGATTGATCGATTTCATTGACTGGTTTTTCTGCTTTCATCAGAAAATACGATTCAGAACGCCAACTTTGACGGCTTGCTCTGAAATATCTGTTGCGTTTTCATAAAATAAATAAATAAATAAATAAATAAAGAGTACGATTAGATAATTTCTGAACTTTAGCAAGTTTCATGCATTTCCGAATAAAACTAAATTAAAACTTATATCACAAAGTTGTTCTTTTTGATTTAAGAACACCCTTAACACCAAATTCAAATATAATACATAAATTAGGGGTTTGTATTAAAAACTCCAGAACGTGGCACTTTTCAACCAGATAAAACTTAAACAAATTTGTACATTTTAATAAAAAATATTCTGGGTACTGTATCTGCTGTTTCAATTTTAAATCCACATTTACAGTCACAAATTATACATATATACAAGTTTTATTTATTTATTTATTTAATTTTTTTATTTTTTATTTTTTTACAAATAACAAATTTTAACTTCTCTAAGCCCAATAATTTTGACTTGTAGTGAGCTCAACAAATTATTCTGTATGTCTGAATTTAAAATAAACTATTTTTTAATCATTAATTTTGTTAATTTAGGTTTTTATAAGATTTTAGTTAATATTTCAACAAGATAAAATTTAAATAAAATTGTACATTGCAGATAAGAAATTTTTAAAACATATCTAAAAAATTACTTAGCGGAGCAATATGCAATTTTAGATCCACATAGTTAAAGTTTCTAAAAAATCAATTTCTGTTTTAAAAAAAATTATAGGTAATAATTAATATTATTTTCTTTGCTCTGGGTACTGATTCAATACTAAATAACTGCAACAACAACAATAATAATAATGTAATTAATTAAGTATTTGTCGGACGTTCCCCTCAGTCGACACAACTTCGAAGAATGTCCGTGGTAGATATAGTTGCCACCACCGATATTACTAGGTGATATCGGTCACCCACTGTGAGATTGGTGTAAATGAAGACTTACGATAGTAACAGAATTATCAGTTTATTAAGAATATATGTACACACAAAATACACTATTTACAAATATATATACAACTACAACTCGGATATGGGTGATCCGGTTCAACATTAAATTAGATACCATAAAGATTGGTTGTGTACTATTCCAATTACACTTTCCACCTCACACTCAATACACGTTGAATTCACTTTTTTGGAGCTCAACCTTGAGTCTCCCAACACAAGTATACTGGGCCTGCACTTCTTAGCCCAGAGCACTAAACACTAGGACGTCTGTGTCCTTTGCGCACCAGAAAACGCACACTTTACGCTCTTCCACACAGAGCAACCTCTAGGTACGACACATAGGTACGGAATCAATGATCTGAGGCAAACTTGTCCTTTCCAAATCACTGCTTTCCCCAACATAAACCCCTCTGGAGCCTCCTTATTGGACACATACTCCATTCTTTTCTTGCTTAGTGACATGCTGCTAATCTGTTCACCATCCGCATACTTCACTGACAGGTGGACATGCCTCTCAGCTATCTCTTTTCTCTAACACCCCACCTGTAAAGGATTATCTGGCAATTCCCCTTTCCACAAAGAAGGAATGTCACCTTGGAAATTCTGTACACAACCATACAATAAAAAATATTCAAATAGAGAAAGAGTAGACATTACATTCCTTAGCACAGGTGCTATCAGATCCTGACACCCCCCACCTTAGCGGAAAATATGCCTTTTAGGGGCTAATTTTCCCCAAACATATAGTAATATCGCAGAAGAGTTCAATAGTCTCTTTACAGATTTCTTCATTATGCTTATTACATAGGTATTTACAGGTGTCTGAACACTATCTACTGACATCTCTACTGAACCTTTACTAATATTATTATTACCTAAACAATACACATGTTAATACAATATTATAAACAAAAAAAATCAAAAAAATATTTACACACACACAGAAAAAAAAATTAAATGTGTGACGACATCCCTTTAAGGTTGTCCACTATTGGTTCGTGGATGCTGATGGGCTAACAACTGGTTGTTCTTCCCAGCTCTTTCTACGTAGCCTGGAAATTGCGTCAGCATTCAAATGTTGAGCTCCTGGACGATGAGAAATACTCAGGTTCCAGCGTTGCAAGGCAAGAGCCCATCTAGTGAGTTTGGGTGATCTTGGGGTTGTTTCGGTGAGAAATTTTAATGGATTATGATCCGTAATGATCTCAATTTGAGATCCATAGGTCCATTTTTCAAACTTTCTCAACCCAAAGAGAACACTCCAAGCCTCTTTCTCTATACTCGGCCAAGCACGCTGAGCCCCTGACAATTTCTGACTGGCAAAAGCTATTGGTTTAAACTGACCCTTTTCATCTTTTTGAGTAAGGCAGCATCCTACTGCCAGGTCGGAAGCATCTGCGTGGAGCTGATATTCCCGGCCTACGATAGGTGTAGCCAAACTCGTCACTTTACATAACTCTTCTTTAAGGGTATTAAATGCTTTTTCTGCCCTTTCATCCCATGGTACAGTATTTTTAACCTTCCCTTTTGTCAATTCGGTTAAAGGTATAGCAATTTCGGCATAATTTGGAATATAAGATCGGTAAAATCCCATTAATCCCAAAACAGATCTAACTACCTTTTTAGTTTTTGGTCACTTTAGATCCCTTATTGCTCCTATTTTTTCCTCATCAGGTGCATGCGTTCCACCCCCAATTACATGACCTAAAAACTTAGTCAATTTCTCTCCAAATTTACATTTATCTAGCCTAATCGTAAATTTTCTGCTTTTAAGTTCTTCAATGACAGCCCTAACATGCTCACAATGTTCTTCCCAGGTGTCGGAGAAAATGATGACATCATCAATATATGCTTCCGCATAGAGGTCTGCACGGGCCGGGCCGCGGCCCGAAGCCCGAGCCCGGCCCGGCCCGCGGGCCGGGTTCGGGCCGATTTCCAATAATGGCATTCGGGCCGGGCCGGGCTCGGGCCTTACTTCTGAAGACTCGGGCCGGGCCGGGCCGGGCCGGGCCGGGCCTAGTCACTAATCTTTCGGGCCGGGCCGGGCTCGGGCCTTAATTTTTTTTCTAGACGGGCCGGGCCTAACTTTTTTTTCCGTACGAAGCCGAGACTGATTCCATTCTTCCTAGTTTTCATGGACCAAAATAATCAGTTCCTATTGAATCTTCCTATATGAAAATCCTTTTCTCGACTTTTTATAAATCAGTAATATTTGGCTTTGTCCAAAAATGTTTGCAAAAAAGGCATATACTTTTAAGCCGTCATTATTCTACAATTAAACATTAGAATTTATTCCTTTTAAAGAATCGTAGATTACCAGGCGTTTTAAAATAGAATTAAACACACACACACAAAAAAAAAAACATGATTATGACGAAATTTTTTTTAAAGTGTTCATCCATGCAAAATGAATACAACAATACAGGAGAAAAAATATATTAAACATTTACATCTGTTAAGAAGGGAATGTTCTTTTCTTTTCTTTTTTTTTTTCTTTTTTTTTTTTTTTTTTTTTCGTTCCAAAGCGATTTCGTCTTTGGAAATTTTACCATATACCGCTTTTTCGACTTTTTGTCTCCATTACAGGGAATATGGATTAATAATACTAGTGATAACTGAAACATTTACATACAACAAACAAAGATTCATTTAAAAGCGTAAATATCGCAGCCTACGGCACTTCTGCATAAATGGAGATTATAAACATGAAAAAAAAAGACTAATATAATTTTTTTTGGTCAGAACTCTTCCATAAGATTAAAGATTAATGTTCTGTAGAAATTCACTTGAGCCGGGCCGGGTTCGGGCCGAATTTTAAACTTTTTCCGAACCGGGCCGAGCTCGGGCCGAAATTTTAACTTTCGGGCCGGGCCGGGTCGGGCCAATATTTTTTTCGTTCGGGCCGGGCCGGGTCGGGCCAATATTTTTTTCGTTCGGGCCGGGCCGGGCCCGGGCCGAAATTTTAACTTTCGGGCCGGGCTCGGGCCTGGAAATTTCGGCCCGTGCAGACCTCTACTTCCGCATACCTCCGATGACCTTGAAGAACCTCATTCATATCTTTCTGAAGCGTGGCAGCCGCCCCTGATAATCCAAAAGGCATTGTACGCCACTGATAAGTTCCATTATGCGTTGTAAAAGCTGTCAAATGTTTACATTCCTCCGCCATTTTAATCTGCCAATAACCTCTCAATAAATCAATCGACGATAAATACTTAGCCGCCCCTGCGGTATACATGATTTCTTGAGAATCTTTCATCGGAAAGGTTGGCACCTGAGTTACCGAATTTAATGCTCTATAGTCTATACAAAGCCTAACAGTTGCGTCTTTTTTCGCCACACAAACAATTGGATGACTAACTTCAGCATTTGACACTTCGATTAGATTTAATTCTAATAACTCCTGAATCTGCCTATCTACTTCCTCTTTATAAGCTACTGGTACACTATATATCTTTGGCTTTTTCCTTTCCACCCCCGGTTTAAGATCAATACGATGTTCCCCTACATCAGCTGGTCGTACAGGACCCATAAATACCTCTTTATTCTCCCTCAAAATAGACTTTATATCTTTAACTTGATTGTTAGATAACTTTTTTATTTCGAACCTCTCTATATCTCGTTCTACTTCCTGATCCCGGTTCAAAATAGGAATTTCCCCAACTTCTCCAAATTCCTCATCACCCTCGAAAACAATATTAACTATATTACATTTAGCAATAAATTCTCGTATTTTATTTTGGTGCACATGCTTCCTACTCCCGTCAGCTAACTCAACTATAAAAGAATGCTGGTTTCGTTTTTCGACTATGGTTGCCGGCCCTTGCCACCTAGAATATAACTTATTAGTTGAATCGGGGATTAACAATATTACCTTATCGCCTACTTCAAACGTTTTTTCCTTAGACCTTAAATTATAATGGTAAGCCATTCTATTTTGTTGTACCTCAGACGATAATTTTGCCTCATTTGCGGCTCTTTCTAAACGTCCCCTAAGTTTATTCAAATACTCATGAATCGGCGTAGTATCTAACTGCGCCCCCTTATTTTCTCCTGCCCAAGATGACTTGAGAATCGATAAAGGACCCTCCGGCGCTCTACCATATAATAACTGGAAAGGTGCGATTCCCGTCGTAGAATTTGGGACTTCCCTATACGCCCATAATACAAATGGTATTTGTTCATGCCACTTTTTTCCTTCTTCTCTAATAGTATGATGTAACATACGTTTAAGGGTCTGATTAAATCTTTCCACGAGCCCGTTAGACTGTGGATACTGTGGGGTCGAAAATCTTGGACTAGCACCTAACCTTTTCTCAAATTCTTTTGTTAAGACGGCAGTGAAATTGGTTCCATTATCGCAGGCGATTATATTTGGAATTCCTGTCCTCATAAATATTTGAAGTAGCGCATCACACGCAGTTTTAGCACTTAAACTTTTTAGAGGGATCGCATCCGCCCACCTGGTATGTTGATCAATTAAAGTTAATATATACTGATGCCCTTGGGAACTTTTAGGATCAATAGGCCCAATTAAATCAACATTAACTACCTGAAATGGAAGTTCCGGCCGCGACACTGGGGAAATAGGAGCTCTATCATTTACCTTAACCCCTCTAGTCAATTGGCACTCTAAACATGACTCACAAAATTGTTTAGTTTCTTTCGCCATCCCCTCCCAATAAAATGAATACCTGATTCTCTGTAAAGTTTTCTTGACTGCATGATGCCCTCCAAATACTGAACTATGCTCTAATTTTAGGATTTCTTCCCTTCTTACTTTGGGAACTACTAATTGCGCTATAGTCTCGCCTAACAATTTCTCTTTGTGATATAATAAGCCATTTACAATATAATAATCCCCCTTATCCATTTTAGCTAATTCCCGAGCTTTCTCTAATTCTTTACATTCCAATTGGGATTCCTTAAACATATCGGAATTGCTAACAATAGTTTTATTACCTTTCTCCACTTCCGTTTTTTCCGTATTCTGAGTTTGTACATTTTCTGATTTTGCTTCTATTGCGTAAACATTACAATTATCGTTACTCATATCTTCCTTTTCACTCGAATTATCAATAATAATTTCCGAACTTTCTAATTCTTGGGCCTCTAGCAATGGCTCCTCGCGGTTGACACCTGACAACTCATTAATCACTTGCTCATTAATATTATCAGTCACTTCGCAAAGTACTTCCTGATGAATTATATTAGTTTGTCCGAATTGCGGAATAGCTAACGGTAGTTTAACCAACGGCGATTTAACTGCTTCACCGAATAACCCTTGTAAATAAATACTACCTGCTCCTTTTAATTTCTCTTCCGGTACCAAATCTTTATGAACAACACTAATTTCACATCCAAAATCAACCAATCCCTTTGCTTTTTGCCCATTTACACTAACTTCAATTTTCTCGAGTTTATTTAATTTCTCACCAATAACGTTAGTTCTCTGTTCGGCCTTTGCCGATATTCTCGCCACAATAGCTCCGTTATGTAACTCTTTGCTTTCTTTTACCACAATCTTATGCACACCTGCTTTCGGATCTCGCCCTTTATTACCCTCATTACCCACTTTATTACAAAAACTTTGGTAATGACCTCTCAAACCACATTTAAAGCATTTAGGAGCTGAAGCATCACTAGGCTTCTTAAAATCTATTTTCCTATCCGAAAAAGAACTAGTCTCATTATTCCCGTTTTGCCTCCAATTTCCACTAACTTCGCTATCCTCCCTCGGTCTCATTTTTTCATTGTTTACTTACTTATCTTTGCCTTTAAAGCTTTTGTACGTAACGGCGTAAGACTTATGTTTATGGTCAAAGTAATGGTCACATTCTCTAGCAATTTTAGAAGCTTCTAGCCATTTACCCTGGTGAGTTAACCCAATATATGACGCAGTATCCTCATCTAACGTACTTACTAATTTATCCGTAACTATTAACTGGTTGACTTTTTCATAAGAGTCTGCACCTCTAATCTTACAATAATTTTCCCACGTCGCTATTAAACGCAATACAAATAATACATGAGTTTCGTTCTGGTTTCTCCTAGCCTTCCTAAAATTTTCCAAACACGCCTTCGGTGTCGGCTCATGTTCCCTTAGAACTAACTCCTTTAACTCCTCATAATTCTCCATTTGTTCCGTAGTGGTATAAATTAACAAATTATCTGCCTTATCTCCTAACATATTTAGTAGAATTTTGGCCTGCTGGTTTTCCGGTACATTTTTAGTTTTGAATGCCCTTTCTAAACTGTTGAAAAATAAATTCCATCCCTCAGTCCCTTCTGGTACTTTGATAGATAGAGTTTTAACACTTTTATCAATTTTTCTATATTACTTTCATTATTAGATTCCCTAGAAACATTACAATTATTTGCCGAACCTTGAACCCTTAGTCTCTCCATTTCTAATTCATGTTCCATCCTTAATTTTTCTATCCTCTCTTCTCTTTCTAACCTTTCGTGTTTTTCTTCGCGCTCTAACTTTTCCTGTTTTTCTAACCTTTCGCGCTCTAATTTTTCCTGTTTTTCTAACTTTTCTCGCTCTAATTTTTCCTGTTTTTCTTCACGCTCTAACCTTTACCTGTTTTTCTAACCTTTCGCGTTCTAATTTTTCTTGTTCTAATCGTTCTGAAACAATAGCGTCAGATAATTCCTTAATAACCCCCTCGTCATACTCATCACTGTCCATTATCTCTTTCTTAAGCTGAATTCTGGTATCATATTCCGCGAATTCAACACCCAATTCTTCAGCTATCACCTGAAGATCAACCTTTTTTAGTTTCAATAAGAAAGCCATACCTTCACCGATTGTTATTACCACCCTACAAAAATAGTTAAACCAACCCAATTAATATTTCCTAATTTTCTAACTTAGTACAGATATTTCTCCACTTATTATACTAAATAATACCCTTCAGATAATCAATACATTTCATTTCTAATTAATTTACTGAATACTCTATTTTTTTCTCAACCATTGATATCACACAATTTACTTCCAATAAAACAAAAAGGTAAAACAATAATTCGATTTGCTTACTATGCAATACAGATTTCAACTTATACACTTAGATAACAACATACAATTTATAAAATAATACTGATATGTTGAAATTGAATAGGAGTATTGATGTCAATAAAAAAATCCACATAAAGAAAAATTGTAAAACATGCATATATAAATTTCTACAATTATCCTCACTAAAATATTTCCGAACTTAATACTGGTTCTTACACTTAAAACAAATATACTGAAAATCTTTACTTTTATTTTTCTTCACTATGGCTCTCTTTTGAGCCTTTTTTTTTCACTATGGCTCTCTTTTGGGCCTTTTTTTCACTATGGCTCCCTTTTGGGCCTTTTTTTTTCACTATGGCTCTCTTTTGGGCCTTTTTTTTCTCACTATGGCTTTCTTTTGAGCTTTTTTTTTTTTTTTTCACTACTATTGGCCAATTAAAATCCTAAGCAAATGTTATTATACACTCTTCAAACTTAAAAAATGTTGCTTCATTTAAATATTACTTTAACAATAATTTAACTTTAAGTAAATTTAATTATTCCTTCCAACTACTATTACCACAATTAGTAAAAAAAAATTATAGACAATCAATACTAGCTCAAGTTATTATGACCTTTCCTTAAAACAATAGCCAATATGGTTATTAACACTTTATAGGTAGGGAGTATTGATAAAACACATAAATGATATAGACAATTTACTTAAATTACTATTAATTATACAACAACAAATTTTGGTTCGAGATGTCAGCAGAAAGATATGATCAAAACACCTTACCTTATACTTTCTTTGCTGGATTACTTTTCTAATCACAGGTAGCTCCACGATGTAGCGGTAATATGGCACAATAGTTCAGTTTGGTTCTTTCTAATAAAGATACGCACAACACTTTAGTCCACACTAGACGATATGGCACGATACTTTATCACACACTCGACGATCCGGCACGATACTTTAGCACATACTCGACGATACGGCACAACACTTTACACACATTCGACGATACGGCACGACACTTTAGCATACAATCGACGATCCGGCACGATGCTTTAGCACACGCTCGACGATATGGCACGACCAGACAAGAATTTCACTGGATACTCCGGCATTAACAGACTGCAACACGGCTCGCTGGTCACTGGTTTCAGGCGATTCTATCCCGACGCTGCCACCAATTTGTCGGACGTTCCCCTCAGTCCACACAACTTCGAAGAATGTCCGTGGTAGATATAGCTGCCACCACCGATATTACTAGGTGATATCGGTCACCCACTGTGAGATTGGTGTAAATGAAGACTTGCGATAGTAACTGAATTATCAGTTTATTAAGAATATATGTACACACAAAATACGCTATTTACAAATATATATATAACTACAACTCGGATATAGGTGATCCGGTTCAACATTAAATTAGATACCATAAAGATTGGTTGTGTACTATTCCAATTACACTTTCCACCTCACACTCAATACACGTTGAATTCACTTTTTTGGAGCTCAACCTTGAGTCTCCCAACACAAGTATACAGGGCCTGCACTTCTTAGCCCAGAGCACTAAACACTAGGACGTCTGTGTCCTTTGCGCACCAGAAAACGCACACTTTACGCTCTTCCACACAGAGCAACCTCTAGGTACGACACATAGGTACGGAATCAATGATCTGAGGCAAACTTGCCCTTTCCAAATCACTGCTTTCCCCAACATAAACCCCTTTGGAGCCTCCTTATTGGACACATACTCCATTCTTTTCTTGCTTAGTGACATGCTGCTAATCTGTTCACCATCCGCATACTTCACTGACAGGTGGACATGCCTCTCAGCTATCTCTTTTCTCTAACACCCCACCTGTAAAGGATTATCTGGCAATTCCCCTTTCCACAAAGAAGGAATGTCACCTTGGAAATTCTGTACACAACCATATAATAAAAAATATTCAAATAGAGAAAGAGTAGACATTACATTCCTTAGCACAGGTGCTATCAGATCCTGACAGTATTCTTTATTGTATTTTATGGATTCTTCACTGTATTAACTTTCTTTCTAGGATAGAACGACATTTATAGGCAGAAGTTGCATACATGCAATAGCTTTGCTTTCTTCTAGAGAGAAATTCTAACTTCTAAAAGCCAAAAATTTTTTTATTGTGGAAAATATAATATCTATTTGACTGGAAGTAATCTCTTTTCATTTTATGTTTTAATAAAGTAATTTTAGGTGGTTTTCATAATGAAATTTATCAAACTCTACAATTTTTAATGTGAACACCCAATTTTGACAGTATATTTTACCTTTGTTTTTACCTATAAATTTTGCAATAAGCTACCAAATGCGAATTGATTCGGTTAAATAGTTCAGGAAATATTAAGGTTTAGTAATCTTTGCAAAACAGATTGCAATACGGTAATTTTTAAAGCGCACATCTCGAAAACTGCTTAACGGAGCAAAGTGTAATTTTAGATTCACACATTTAATGTTTCTAAAAATAGATTTCTTTAAAAAAAATTTGTCGGTAACAATTAATATAGATATATATAAATATATTTCTCAAAAAAATTTCAAAATAGGTATTTTTTTTAAAAAACAATATGAATTTGATCTTCATTCTCTTTATTGTATATATATATATAATGATTTGTATGAGTTTTAAATATTTGAATCCAGAATAACAGCTTATTGCGCCAATTAATTTTTGAGTTCTGTTACCGAAAAAAATAAAATAAAATAAAATAAAAAATAAAATAAGTGCATGCTTTGAAGTTTTTAATCAAAATCTGGCTTTACCTTTCAAACAAAGGAAAAAAAAACATTTAACAGTGAATTTTTATCCATTAAAAATATACATATTACATTACATTGCATGATTTTATTTAAATTTTGCCTGGATATTTGTTTTTTATTAAGACGAATTAAGATAATAGATCCGTAAAGAGGAAAATAACCACTTAATAAAATAAAAAGTAAATCATTGATTGAAAATAAAGGCATGCAAAATAATTTGCTGGACCAGCCTTTAAATGTTGTTTCACATTTGGAACGGTATAGGTACAGTGAAACTTCTGTATAAACTTTTGCAACTGAACCAGTACTAAGTGCATGATATTTTATGCTAAAATGATTTTTTGTTCTTTAACATGTCTGGATATTTTTTTTTCTTATGTGAACCAAATTAGGTATTTTGAATTATAAGACATACTTTGATTTCCAAAAAAAGAGGCAACTTTATCCAAAACAGGTTTCTTTTATCTGGGTATTATTTGATCACCTAACGTATTAAAAATTTCAGAATCTATGAAACTCATTTTATCGTTTATTCGGTCTACAAAAAAGAAATCCCGTGAACCGTTTACAGTGCCTGGTGTTGTCTTCTAAATGAAAGGGATTATTGGATGATCACTAGTGTTGACGGCAAAGAATGAGAGATGATTTAAAACTGTTCTCAATAGCTCTGCTCAGCAAGCGTGAAACGTTTCGACGCATTTATAAATTCATTTTTTAACAGAAATATACGAAATTAAAAAACCTGGCTATTGAAATAAATTGGAATCAAACTATGTTTTTCTTTCTTTTTTTAATAAATAAATTATCTGTTGGTTATAAGCGATTTTAATCATGTTAAAAAGATGTTTTCCACCATTCATTGAGTGGTTATTCTTATTTTCCGCACGCAGAAATTAGATTCAAAGCACCCACTTTAACAATATTTTCAGTAATATATATTTTGTTTAGAGAAAAAGTGGGAAAAAACAGTTTGATTACACAGTTCATGAACAACACCACTTGCTAGTTTCATCCATTTCCGAATAAAAACAAATTTAAACTCATGTCATAAAGTTGCCCTTTTGAATTAGAGAACAGCCTTAAAAAAATGTCGATCGTGTGATCGACCCATTTAAATGACAATATTTAGTCTTTCAGAAGTAAAATAAATTAAGCCCATTTTAGGTTTAAAAAAAAAAAAAAAAAAAAAAAAAAAAAACTGAAGAATAATTTTTTTTTGGTTATTTTTTTTAAAAAATCTGTATTTTTTTTCTTTAAATTTGAATAAAATCAAGATTTTTGTCAAAATACAGGCAATATTAATCAAAATAGGGCCATAAGGTCATGTAACCCAAACATTTATTTGTTAGCTTCATAAATTTCAGATCTTTGTGTTTAATTTATCTATATTTTCTTTAATTTTAGATAGCCACTGTTGAGTTAGAAATCTGAATGCTCCATATTATTTTATAATAATAATAATAATGTCTGAATCCTATACTATCCAGAAACAAATTTAAATTGATGCTTGAAAATTGTCCTAAATTTACCTTATGTTAATTTAAATAAATAAATAAATAAAACCAATGCTGCATTAAATTTTTGTAAATTAATTAATAGACTCAAGTTTATGAAAACATTTTTCTCGCTTTTCTCAGAATGCCTTTAAAAAACAACCATCATCTAAAAATCCCTTTCAAATTCCCCTCCCCCTAAAAAGGAAAAAAACATGAGGTGTAGAGATAAATAAATACCGTATATACTCAAGTATACTCATGTCGACTCGTGTGTAAGTCAACACCCATAAAGTCTCAAATGCTGTTCTCAAATGCTCCGCTCAACAAGCGCAAAACATTTTGACACATTTACAAATTTATTTTTAATGGAACGGTATAAAACTGGAAGACCTGACTAAGGATGCATTTTGGAATCGAATCATGTTTCCCATTTTGTGATAATTAAATTACCTCTCAAGTTATGAGCTATTTTGATCACGTGATCACGCGATCACGTAATTTTCTCATTTTTCTTGACTGATTTTTTTTTCTTTTTGGGCTTTCGTCGGAAAATGTGTAAAAAACGTCAACTTTGACGGCTTGTTCTGAAATATCTATTGTGTTTACAAAAAAAAAAAAAAAAAAAAAAAAAAAAAAAAACTAAAAAACGAGTGCAATTCGATGGTTTCTGAGCAACAACACCTGCTAATTTCATGCATTTCCGAACAAAAATAAATTAAAACTTATGTCACAAAGTTGCTCTTTTTGTTTTAAGAACACCCTTTATCAAAATTCTGAAAAAAAAAAAAAAAAAAAAAGAACTTTTGTGTATAAGTTGAACTACAGCAGACTTTCTGGCAGTATGTTGAATTGATAATTGACGACAAAAAAAAAAAAAAAAAAAAAAAAAAAAAAAAAAAAAAAAATAATAATAATAAATTTACATTAAATTAGTGAATTTTTATATTTCTAATCAGACTTAAAATCAACGTTTTAAAATTGTATAATTATGTAAAACAGAGGAAGCGTAAACTATTTTGAAACCTATTTACATTCATAATGCCTAAAAAGAAAAAAAATCTTTCAAAAATCTACTCAAACCTTATTTACAAAAAAGAAATAAATAAATAAATAAAAATAAAATAAAATAAAATAAAATAAAATAAATAAAAATAAATAAATAAATAAATAAATCCGCTAATATACGCAAATTTTTTCGTAAAATTTTACGGAATATTTTAATTTTTCCGAAAAAACAATATAACTTCCGTTAATGATATTTTGGGATTATAAATGCAGTAACTTTTCCGTAAATTTTCTGAAAACAGTACTCTAAGCATAAATTTTGGTGGCGCCATCTATATCTCGTATAGAAAAATATTATTGCTAGAATAATTACTTTTTTCATTCTGTTTTAATAATAGAAAGCTAACATATTTTTACGATATTAGAAAATATATAAAAATTATAAAATTTTATTAAACCTTTTAAAGTTGGAGATAGCTGAAAAGAAAAGTTAGTTTATTTGCATTATGACTTTAAAATAATGTTTAATTCATTTATAGCATATTTTTTAAAAACTGCGTCGAATATTTTAAAATAGAAAACATTTCTGCTTTTAATTTTAATATATTTTTTTAATCTATTCACTTTAAGAAATTCGCTTATAAAATTTAAAACATCTGATTATATTATAACAATCATATAATATATATAATATAAAAAGCAATATAATATAATATAAAATAGTAAATATAATATATAATATAATATATAATAATAATATAATATAAAATAGCAATATAATATAATATAAAAAGCAATAAAGGGAATTGTTTTAATAATTCGTAATAATAATTATTATAAAAATGACGTTAATTTCTTACTTTCTTTCTTTTCTTTTCTTTTTCTTTTTGTTATAAAAATCTATAAAGGAGTTTTTAATTTTAACAAAAAAAAAAAAAAAAAAAAAAAACAATTTTTTTTTTTTTTTTTTTTTTTTTTTTTTTGTGTGTGTGTGTGTGTGTGTGTGTGTACTTGAAAAAGTTGAAAAGAAAGTGTTACACTTCACATTTCCTTATAATTTTAAAAACATTTTCGACTTGTTATTACACTAAAAATCTCTAAAAGGTATTTTAATATGAAAAAAATCTATACTTAATTTTAATATGTTTATTATTATTTTAATATTAGTCCATTCACTTTAATAGATTCGCGCATAAAACTTAAAACAAGTTCGAAAAATAATACTAAAATTATTATAAAAGTTACGTTTATCAAACTTATAATCTTATAATAAGGAATAAAGGAAATTTATTTTAATACCATGTAGTAATCCTTTATTTGAGTTTAGAGAAGATCATGTTATAAGCAATTTGAAAAGTGTCTGTGGAGAGGGGGGGGGGGATGTTGGTTTTCTTGTAAAAATAAATAAATACATAAAAAAAAAATTACAGTTGAATTATAAAAATCTTAATCAAAAGAAGCAATTATTACTTATAATATATTTTTCCATGCATGCAATATTTTTAAAGGGTAAAATTTTTCTTGTATAAAGTATGAAAATAAAAATCTAAATATTAAAAAAATATGAAAACTTCAGAATAGTATATTCAACTGAAAAATACTATCATGTCTAAGAAAATAGCTCCCTATGCCTTATCAGCATAGTATTACTTCATAAAAAGCATCCGGAATAAGTAACAATATTTTACTAATCTGCTCGTGTTCTCGTGGTGTAGAGGTAGAGCGTTACTCTGGAAGACAAGTGTTCCCTGGTTTGATCCCTACCTAAGGTAAATGTTGTTTCATTAGTGTTGTTTAAATTAAACAGAGATGTTGAAATTCATAAAGGTGTAAGTTTCTCGTTGCAAAGTAATGTGGTTATTTATTTTTTCCCCTCCTTAAAAGAAAATTTTTAAATTTGATAATATGAAGAAAATACGGAAAACTTTGTGAAAAAACGGAATATTTTTCTGGAATTTACGGAAATTTTTTTCCTTTAAAAAACGGAAATAGTACTGGCGTCTAGATTACCAGTAGAACTTCCGTATTTTAACGGAATTTTTTTTTTTACAGTGAAGTTGCTTACCCTTAAGGGTAAACAACTTCTTCAAAAATATAATATTTCTTTGTACCGTAGGACTTTTAAGTGAATATCTAGAAGCATTCTCAAGTTGAATTCTTTTCTAAAAGAAGATTAAAATGTTGGAAGAAATGTCCTTATATGAAAGCGAAGTGTATCCCAAGAAGAAATAGGTGCAAAACAATTACAAAGATATCTGTTTTGTTTGTTTGTTTGTTTGTTTGTTTGTTTGTTTTTTTTGGTCAATTACAGGAAAATGACCATTGTATCCTTTTATCTCTCTCTCCAACGTAGAACCATGTGTGATTCCTTAAAATACTTGTCCATACGCCGATTATGTGCAATTTTTTTTCTCTCTACTAACTCGTGTATAAGACGACCCCCCCCCCCCCCCACACACACACTCACTCACGCTTTCAACATACAAATTGTAAACAATGTACGTACTCTGTATTACATGTGTGGGGGATATATGAGAAAATGATGTATGATATCTTCCTCCTAATTCTTCTGCTTAAAGTAGATTAACAAATATTTGCTTCATTTTGTTATAGAAACGAGAAATGTCCGGCGAGCAAGAATAATCCGCAAAATTCACCCTTCATCAGGTCAAGTAAGATTATTATGTTCTGTTGGAGGAAATGTTCGGTGAAAGACTTTCTAGTGATGTTGCTATAACACAACATGTTTTCTAAATTCCCAAGCTGATTAAAATAATTACATTATTCTGTATATACAACAAACAATACAATTTTTAATAATTTATCTAAATTATTAATGACATATAATGGACTTTCAGTTTTAAGAGGATTTGGGGAATAGATATATAATTATAATCCAATTCATTTATTTTACATAACTTCTAATTTAAATAATAAAATATGTACACAATTTAATCATTTTTTTTCCTTTTTTTTATATATTTATACATGTAAATAAAAAATAAGTTGCAAAATTTAGTTACGCATACATTTTGAGAAAGAATGTAACATCAAGATATTTTGCATCTTTTTTCATTGTATTAGCTACAGTATATCTTTATCTTATCTTATCTTATCTTTTCTTTTTTTTTTCTTTTAACAACAACCTATTTTGATTATCTTGGTATCTTCGTATATTTTTTGTTATCAGACATATATTCTATTATTTCTCAAAATAAATAAATAAATAAATAAAATAAAAAAATAAAAGTAAAAAAATAAAAAAAATAAAGAGATAGAGAGAGAGAGGGGGGGGGGGGGGACAGACTTTTATAGAGAAAAAAATTAGAAAGAAAAGCTCTATTGTCTTTAATATTAATTGTCTAAATCAAGTTGTAAGCTGTCGTTTATGATATTGTTTAAACTTAATAATCTTCCATTTGAGATTGAATGTACATCCTATAGTAAATTTTCTTTAGTGGTTACTGTAAATAATAGTAATAATAATAATGATAATGATAAATAAATAAATAAATGAAGAATTTATTTTATACGCATATATGTAATATTTTTTAACAAGATATAGAACGTTTGCGCTTTTTTTTTATCACTTATAATTTGGCAGTCAGCCATATACATATGATGAGCAACATTTCATTTAGATGTGAAGAGATTTTTTTTTCCATACGCTGTAATTTTCATAATATGAAATGTGTAGTTTATGAAACACATTTGAATGCAATTTGTGGGGCATATATTTATAAATTTGTAAGACATTTGAAAATCCTTAATAATTTTATATAGTAGTTCAATTAACCCATTATTTTTGACGAAAATTGTCTCTCGACAGAAACCCTGATTGTTTAAAGAGCAAAGAGCGTCAGAAATGGGAGAGAGAGGAAAGTGAAAAGAGAAAGAGGAAATTGATATATAATGAGGAGTTGGGAATTTTTCAAAAATCTTACCAGCCAAGCATTTATTTCACCAGCCTGCAAGATGCAACACGCACGTAGTTGAAAATAGTTATGACAAAATTACACATGAAATTACTATTAATACAATACATTTTCGTAATTCTTTTTTTCCGATAAAATTAAGAAATATATGCAACAGAGGTAAGCTTAATATAAGATAGAACTTAGTACCATATTCAGACTCTAATAATTTGGAAAGTTAAAATATCTAAGACTGAAAAAGTGTATCCGATAATGTCTCTATTGCTTACAGTTTTTCAAAAACTAAAAATGCATTCGCCTTGCTAGAAAATTCACTCGCCACTGGCGAGCAAAATGATGTATTTCTATTCCTTGTATTACTTATTATCCACCCCTGTATATAATAATAAGCAATTGCTCAGCATGTTATCTTTTCGAAACATGTTACTGTTTCTGAGTCTTTATTCCCTCTCTCTTTTTATATTTTCTTTTAAAAATAATTTGCAATAAAAAAAAAAAAAAAAAAAAAAAAAAAAAAAAAAAAAAAGCATTTTAAAATTTTAGGAAGTCTCAAATTCCCCAGTATTGTTTTCTCTACTAAGAAAATCTTTTAAATAGAATTTTTTTCACAAATTCATTAAATATGTACATTATTTAAATAAAGGTTATGACTAGATTATAAAAATATCATTTCTAATTTACAGTCATTTACAAACGGCAAAATTATATCATAAAATATAAAATAAAACCTTTTCATGAATTTTAAGTACATGTTGGATATTAGAAGGGAGTTAATAGCCTTTAGCCAATAGAAACTGTGTCAGTCACGTGGTATAATTCATCATCCTCCAGATTTGCGCAGTTGCTGCTGATTCTAACTGAGCATGTTCTCAATGGATAAATCATTTTCATTTATTCCAAATATATGTTACAAAATAAAAACTGCTTTTTTCCCCCTTTTATATATATATATATATATATATATATATAAAATAGATTGAATACATAAATTGGTTAAACATTTGTAAAAATTCACAATTTTCCTATTATAATTAAAAAACTATATTTAAAAAATATATAATTTTAAATTATCATAAAATAATATAAAATTTTAAAATAAAAACAATTTTTTATATCCGAAATGTAATATTAGAAATTCAAACTCGGTTTTTTTCCCTTCTTCTTATTATTATTTATAACTATGCTATCATCTTTTTTACCTTATACATCTCTTTAAATAAATACAACCAGTGACTGTTATTCAAAGTACAGATGGATATGAAATTATTAACAGTATTTAAAAAATATATATATATAAATATAAATAATCTTTTTTATTTACTTTAATTGCCTTTTAATTACAATTAATTATCTCTTTATGTGGTGAAAATTTAAAAAATCTTCGAAAATACTTTCTTGACTTGAGGTTATGATCCCCCCCCCCCTTCTCCTCATCACATACACATGATTTCCGACCCACCAAAAAAGTTTTGAATTAGTCCTAGATGTACTGTGTTGGTAGTTAGTGATCTTATGTGAAAATTATTGGGGAATCATGATGTCAATATGCTCGTTGCAAAATATCCAATGACTTGTTTAAATATGTATATATATATATATATATATATATATTTTTTTTTTTTTTTTTTTCGGGGTAGGAGTGGGAATAGGAGTTTGAGCAATCCCAATCCATAGTAATTAACTCTGATAAATGTTCTACTTCTTATGTATTTTAATTCATAATAAGGTTATATTATTTAGAAAGTTTGAATATTTTTATTTTATTTTATTCAGAAAAAGTGCCTTAAATTGGAATATATTCATGAGTAGTATTAAATTTTATAATTTATTTATTTACGTTACTTTTTATGGTTATTAATTTTAACATCAACAAAAAGATAAAGTAGCACATTAAATACATCTGAAACAACTGTTTTAAAAAAGAATCAAAATTAATTTAATTTTTTATTTGAAATGTTTTTAAGCATGCTCAGTTTGGAATTGAGATATAAAAAAAATTAATATATATAAAATATATAAAATATATATTAATATATATAAAATTATATCTGCGCAGATCTTATGACAAATAGATTATACCATGAGGAAATTAGAATATCCCTTGGTAAACAATATTATCATTATGCTTATTATGTACATGAAGATTATTTTAAAATATAATTTTTTTTTTCAGCTTACATGCATTAAGTTTCTTATTATTATTATTATTTTTTTTTGGGGGGGGGGGCTTAATAGCATTAAATTAAACATGTATGTTTGTGTAATAAGTATTTGTGAATTTTGAATGCTAAAAAATTAAACTAAAATATTTTGAAAAAAAAAACCCTTTCTACATTAAATTATATTACACATATTCTCTAAAACGAAATTCGAAATATAGACTAATAATGATTTTTAGAATTTCAAAGGATTTTGCTATAATCAGGTACACATTTTATACTAACCTAGATAGCATGAGTTTTTATTTATTTATTTATTTATTTTTATTTTATTTTATTTTGTTTTTGAAAATATTTTTTTACATAAATCTTTGAGCACACTACTAAAATGAATAATTCTTTGTTTATTTCTTACTTAAAATGAACAGTAATCATTCTTCCCTCCCTCTCCCCAACTTTAACATAGAATACTGGTTAAACAGTCAGTTTAATGATAAATTAAAAGTTTAAACAAGTTATATGACAAAATTTAAAATACTTTCATTTATTTATTTTTATTTGTTTATTTACTTTTGTATATATTTTTTTTCATTTCTTCTCTTGTCACTTTGTTGTAATTCTATGGATAATAATAATAATAATAATAATAATAATAATAATAATAATAATAATAATAATAATAATAATAATAATAATAATAAAAAGGTAACTTTTTTTTTTTTTCATTTATGATGAGAATTGCAGATAAAGCACAAAGTTTATTTTTATTGAATGTCATTTTATTATTTATTTTATACAAATGACTATAAAATTAGTTTTAAAAATTGAGATGAAATTAATACGTATATCTGTTATTTATAAGATTATTCAAATCTCTTATAGGTACATGTAGAAACAGCGGAGTATTTTTATATATATTTTAATTCATCATCTGAAAGAAAGCAGAGAAGACAGAGTATGAAGAGTTGTATTAATTACCAAAGATTATTCGGAAATGAAATTTTAAAAAATTTCTTCAACCTAAGTATATACATCAATTACTGTTTTTGCCAAAGTATAACTATGGAGAATTAATAGCTTCATAATTTTTAAAATCTTGTTTTAAACCTTTTTTTACTTCTTCTACTCTTTTTTCTCTTCATAAATTGTAATACTTTGCAATTAAAGAATTTGTAGAAATAAAATTAGTTTTATAAATTCGTAAATGTGGTACTGTGATTTTTATGGAAAAAGAAGTGGCAAGAAAAATCAGAAATAAATACATACATGAATGCAAAATTAATACAAAATAAATACTCAAAAATCGACTGTAAACCATATTATTTTTATTATTATTATTATTATTATTATTATTATTATTATTATTATTATTATTTTAAGATAACAATAATTAGAAAGTAAGAGATGAGTGGTTGGTGCGGAATAGATTTAAAGATATATACATATTTCAATTAAAAAAAATATATTATTATTAAGTACAATAAATATGAATCCTGTTTTATAATTTTTATAATTTAAAGGTAAAATAATTGAGCCTAATAAAAAGCTTAAAATTTCATACATGACTTCAAATCGTTTTAAAGTACATTTTTAAAACGATATTTTGATATCAGATTGTCTATTAAATATCAATGAGTGCGGTTTTATTATTTTTCTTATTTACTTTTAAAATTATTATTTTTTATTTGTTTTATTTACTATTATTTTTTTTTAATTACTTTAAAATTAAAATTTGTCTTTTACTTTTGCACAATACTTTAAAATTAAAATTATTAGGTACAATAAAAATTAATCCTGTTTTATAATTTTTATAATTTAAAGGTAAAATAATTGAGCCTAATAAAAAGCTTAAAATTTCATACATGACTTCAAATCGTTTTCAAGTACATTTTTAAAACGATATTTTGATATCAGATTGTCTATTAAATATCAATGAGTGCGGTTTTATTATTTTTCTTATTTACTTTTAAAATTATTTTTTTATTTGTTTTATTTACTATTATTTTTTTTAACTTACTTTAAAATTAAAATTTGCACTTTACTTTTGTACAATACTTTAAAATTAAAATTTTGCAAATAGTGGCATACGCTTTAATGATTTGATTTATTCCTTTCTCTATAAAACCTTAAAAAAATATCTTGTAATTTTAAAATAAATATTAATGCTTTTGGATTATTGCAAAATAAAACATATTTTAATTTGAGTATGGTGAATCAATTTGTTTTTGATGTACTGTATTCTTTTTATTGCTCTGAAAATTGTAATGTCAAACTTTGCAGCTCTCTTACTCTGAAATATATTTTATATATTATATTAAAATCCTAAAACATTTAGCAATTTAAATTCATTACTTATGGATTTTGTAACGAATCAAATTTTATAATATCATAAGATTTATGTAAAATATACTTGATGGAATGAATTTTTCTAAATTTTTATGAAATGTCAGAATAGTTATTTTATTTTTTATGATGAATTAAATAGATACCTCAATTTTTAATTATTTAATTATTTTGTGATTTAATAATTATTAAAAATCGTCAACATCTAGTACACATAAAAGACATTTTACTGAAACATTAATGAATGTAAATTTTAATTGAACGAGTGATCAAACATTTCATTAAAATAATGAAATCATTTATTTAATTTTAATTTAATGAATTGTTTCATTTTTTATTAATTAAAAAAATCGTATATCAATAATAGACTTTATAATAACATACGTTTCTTTAAAGTCAATTTGAATCTTAAAATATTTGGCTAATTTAAATTTATGAATTAAAGTTAATTTGAATTAATAATGAATGTAATTAATAAATTGATTAAATTAATGAATTGATTCATGCTTTTATAAAAACTTTATAATAACATACGTTTATTTAAAGTCTATTTGAATCTTAAAATATTTGACTAATTTAAATTTATCAATTAAAGTCAATTTGAATTAATAATGAATGTAATTAATAAATTGATTAAATTAATGAATTGATTCATGCTTTTATAAAAACTTTATAATAACATACGTTTATTTAAAGTCTATTTGAATCTTAAAATATTTGACTAATTTAAATTAATCAATTAAAGTCAATTTAAATTAATAGTGAATGCAAAATTTTAATTAAATGAATGAGTAATAATTCAATTTTAATGATTAATATTGGTGTGTTTAATTTTAAGTTAGTGAAATCCTTGATGGGTTAACAATTAAAAAAATATTATCTTTATAATAACATGTTTAGATAAAACATATTTGATTAAAATAATAAGTATAAATTTTAATTGCATTTTCAACTAAACCTTTTATTTTAAGGAAAAATCAAGCAGTACATTTAGCTTTAAATTTTAGAATTATTTGATAGTTTATTAACTAAAGAATTATTAACTTTATACTTTAGGAGCTAATATGACATATTTGATTGGCATTGTGTACTTTAATAATAATTGATTTCGCCATTTACTTTTAAATTAGTGATTAAATTAGTAGTTTAGTAATTTAAAGTTCATAATCTTTATAACAGCATAATATTTTATAAAACAGATTTAACTAAAATAATAATTTTAAATTGCTATCGAATAAGTGTATAATTATTTGAATTTGATGATGAATTTATTAATTTCATTTCAAATTACATGATTATTTTGTAATTTAGTAATTAATGGATCGTTGATTTTATAGTAACACACATAGACACATTTGACTAAAATAATATTTAAAGTTTTTAATTAAATGATCGATTCATAATTTGTTATTAATTATAAATTGACTTGTATTTTCCATTTGAAATTACAGATTTGTTTGGCGATTTACTAATTAAATTATAATTGACTTATAACACACATTTACAATTTGATTGAAATAACAAAAATAAAATTTGATGGTAAGATTTATAATCATTTTATTTTAATGATAAATTAATTTGATTATTTCACTTAGAGAACTATTTGTTGGTTTATTAATTAATTAATCAAAAACATTGTAATAATACACTTGTATTAAAAAAACACTTATTTGATTGAAAAGATGAATGTAAATTTTAATTAGTTGGCTGATTAATCGTTTGATTTAGAAAATTAATTCATCTGAACATTTTTTTTTAAATTAGAGAAATATTAAGAAATTTAGTGATAATTAAACTTACTTGAATGTAATAATTAATGTAAATTTGAATAAAATGGATAATTAATTATTTGATGCCAATTATTAATTTGACTATTACATATAAAATTTTCTTAACTATCTGATGATTTAGTTATTAATTTTATAATAAATAAAGAGTATATAAAACAGTTTAATTTAATTGAAGCAATATAATTGTAGTATTTAAATAGAATAATATTTAATACTCATTTAATTGAAATGATAAATAAAAATCATTGAATTAAATGACAATCCAGTGCTTTTATTTTAATGAACTGTTTTGATTATTTCATTTTATTTCAGATTTAATTGTGGAAAACTGGAATCAAAAACTTTTTAATAACTTATGTTTACATAAAAAAATATATTTTAAATAATGAATGTAAATTTTCATTGAATAATTTAAAAATTATTTATATTAATTATGATATATTCTAACTTAATTCATTTTATAATAATGAATTATTTGGTGGTATATTAATTGAATAACCGCAAACTTTATTACAGCATACGCTTATGTAACAAACATTTCAATAAATATAAAATTCAATTAATTAAATGATTAATCGTTTGAATTTAATCCTAATTTTATTTAAGCACGATTTTTTTTAAAAAATTATTTGGTGTTTTAGTAATTTAAAAAAATCATAATACGAACACATTTATATAAAATGCTTTTCATTAAAATTATGAATGTAAATTTTAATTAAATGTTTGAATTATAATTTTATTTGAATAACGAATTATTTTCTTAATATTAATTTTAAATTAGAGAACTATTTGTTGATTTAATAATTAAAGAATTATTAACTTGGATTATTTATAACAAAAAATTATTCATTGCGAAATTAAATTAAAAAAATTAAGTTACATTTATCATATTTATTCTGCATTTATGAAATAAAAGAACTGATATTGAGAATTATTAGCTGAATATTTCGAAAAAATTGCTCCATTATTACCGATTTTGAGCTCTATTTTCTTTTATCAGTAATTTTTGGAATTGAAGTATTTTACAATAAAAATTTATTTAATTATATACTTTGAAATTGAAGGTTCTAATTGAGATGTTTTATTAAAATTTTGATTATATATTTTGGGAATTAGATTTTGAAACCATTTATTAAAAATACTATTATATTTCTCTTCATTCAAAATATTTTAATAATGAAATTTTAATTATTATTTAGTCTAATTTTCACATGCATTTCCTCACATACGGACATATGATCAGATTAATAATAATAATAATTGCTTTATAATTATTTTATTTTATTTTTCTGTTCCCAACCCCCCCCCCCCTTTTTTAAATATTAATTTGAAATCACCATTAAGATTAAAATTTTAGTATAATAACTGATATTTTATTAATCATACAAATGTTTGTATATTTGTCTACATTGATTGGCATGTTTCAATAGTTTTTTTTACGCAATTAATGTAAATTATTTTAACATTATTGCTATTTAATTACTTATTTATTAATATTATATTTTCAAAATGTTTAAATATTTGTCATACATACTTAATATATGCTTGATTAATGGTATTTATATTGGACTAGAATAATTTATTTATATTAATCTAATAAAATTTCCATTACACAAAATTTTATCCAGAAAAAAAAAATATATATATATTTCTCATCCCTTTTCTTTTAAAAGCATTCTGAAACCTAACATGCAGCTTACAATGCTCACGACACAGTGTCACATTCGCCCGTCACCCTCCCAGGTACTTTAACAATATTGACAGAGGGGTGTCTAACTCAATAATTTTGCTCTTTGAAAATCGCGGTCGTTTGATTCTTTAAAACATAACGGTAGATGGCGGCATTAGGTCGACCGGCATCATTAAAAGCGCGGCCACCATTGCCTTCTCTCCCCCCCTAACAAAAAAGGTTTCCTGGGTAATCTATTCCTGGCGGAAACGGCGACCCATTGGCTACCGGGTCGGAGAGGCTCCGCGTGTGATTGGTGTGCCTATCTCCGTTCGTCTCCTTCGCGAAAAAACCCATTACAGTCTAGGCTCGCATTAAAAACGCAGCGCTGCAATGGCCGCATAAAATGACTTCGAATTTCATGGAAGGAGTCTTAGGGAGCAAGTTCCCCTCTGATCCTACCTCAGCGTATGGACATTCCCAGCACAGAATGTATCCTTATGTGTCATTGTCACCACAAAGTAGCATGTCTGTCTCAGGCAATCTTTATTACACCTCAAACTCAGATTTTGCCAAGTCTTGTCGCTATAACAGCGCCCAGAGCAATGGTCTAGAAACACCAGGGTACTCCTTTGGTCTCCAGAACACAGCCCCAGGGGCCACCCCAGCAATGATGACCCCTTCACAATTTTTCTCCCACCCAGCGTCCACTGATCTTGGGTCATCAATCACCTCCTGCAATCAGCTGGGTATCAGACAACTCGACCCAATCCCTGACGTGCCCCGATATCCCTGGATGTCCATAGCCGGTAAGCTGACAATGTTTTGTGTATTTCCCTCCCCCCCTCTAAATAGCCCATAGGCAGTCGACAAGATGGCCGACACTTAGGCCTAACAGCGTCGTTTAGCCGTGTTGTCATCGGCCGTTTAGGCTACGCTGTGTTTTGACACTATATCATCTCGGAAATGCTTCGCCGCAAACGATTATTTGTTCGGCTGGAGCGCCCTTTAACTGATATCGAAAGAGATATATCCGAGTTGATAGTAAATATTCAAGCATGTGGAATTTTTTTTCCGCTCTAGTTACTTTTTTTTTTTCTTCAATGGATTTCTTTTAAAAGCGTTTGTTGATTTTTTTTAAATGTGTAAACTTTAACGTTATTTATTTTTCACTTATGTTTAACTTCTTTTGTATAATATTTATAATTCTTTATAATAAACGCTTTCAAATATTTCAGAAAAGAGTGGAGAGTTTTAAAAGAATTTATGCCGATTTTTACTTGTTAAATTGGATTAATGGCTATTAAAATTTCTTCAAATATGAAGAAATTGGAAACTAAATTGAAAAATTATTTAGAGTAATTCATTATTAACAATATTCCTGGTCTCCAATTAATTTTAAGTGTTACAAAATATAAATCGAATAAATTAGAATAATAATAACAATAATAAATCAATATTTAGTCTATCTGTTTTCAAAAGAACAAATTAAATGAATTGTTCTATGTTTTTTGTCAGCTGTTTATGTACATAATTAAGCTATAAATTTCAAGTTGCATTATTAAAATAGTTTTTCCTCTGATATTTTATAAAATAAGAAGAGAAAACAGCATTAAAAAAGTTCTGACCATTTAAATGCATAATATTGTTTCATTTTTCAAATTTTTTTTCATTCCATCATATTTTGTTTAGAAAAGACATACAAAACAATCAATTATTTTAAATTTTTTGTCGACTGCTTGTGTATAATTAAGTCGATTTTTGTCGACTTCTTGTGTGTTAATAGTTTGGTTACAAATTTCAAATTTTGAGAATAAAATTAGTTTCTCTATTAATTTATCAAGTATGATAAGAAAAGTTACAACTAGTTTGCTAATATAAATTGATAATACTGTTTTTAGTTTAGAAAATTCTTCAATATCTCCCATTTATATTTTGCTTAGAAGGGACACAAATAATAATACTTTGCATTTTATTATTCATTGATTGCTTCTGTTAATAATTGTATAGAAAGCTTAACATTGTGTGTGCATGAAATTAATTTTTCTTCTATAATTTAATAAACAAATAAAAATAGAATTACAAAATTAGATAAATACCAGTATTAAAAATATGATATTGTTTTAATTTTTAAAAACTATATAGTATTTTTATTTCCTATTTTGAAACATCATATCTATCAATATAATTAGTTATTTTAAAATTATTTTAGTTATTTTAAAAATATTTATAGTATTTTTCTTTAGCAAAAATCAAAGATATTTGTTACATTGATACTATGCAAAAGTAAAATTACTTTTTGCAAATGATCAATATTCATTAGTAATACAGTTACACATACACACATACTTTCTCAATATTCAGATTTGAAATAATGAGGTTGTAATTTATATTTTATTTCGTAAACACAATTTATTTATTTGAAGTATTTATATTAATAAAAATGGTACATGCTTCAAGTATGACAATTATCTGATTTTTGTTGTTGTTATATTTACGGTTTAAATAGAATATCAATTGAGCTGTAGTATTCAATTTTAACAAATTAAAAATTCTTTTGAAAACTTTTGTATCAGCACGATTAAGTAGTAATTTATTTCTAATTTACAAAATCCCTGCAAAATTAAAAATCCTTTCAAAGTAAGAGTATAATTTGGATAGATTTCATTTCTTCACATACTTTAAAAGGAATTTTCTTGTTTTTCTATCGCTTTCTGTAATATCTTCAAATAAAACAAATTCTTGTAATGTAATAACGGTCTGTAATATCAAATTTTATCTGTGCTCCTTACATTTAGAACTTGTTTGGCAAACTTAAGGGTGTATTCGAAAAAAAAAAAAAGGTTTTTCCACCATCAACATCTCGAAATTTTCTAATACAATTTCAGACATATTTTTAAAAGTAGATACATGAAACTTGCTGGGGGGATTTTTGAAGAGACGTATAAGGTGCCGTGGGATGTCATTTTGAGCTCAATTCATCAGAATTTGGTTTATGAACAATTGTCTTCTCAGTATGATCCTTTTTTTCTTTCCCAGATCTCCCGCTTCGGAAAAATCGATTCAAAATACCGTTTTTGATTGCTTTTTTTTGCAATATTTTCTGCATTTATCAAAGAATCGACAATCACGGCACCTTGTGTACTTTCTGAATAAGACAATTTACCAGTTTGATGCATATGAGAGTAAAAATGAATTTAAAAATAAATCGGATAATAAGCAGTTTGAATCGAAATACACCCTTAAAGCAGTCGCTAGCTAATTTTGCGAAAATCCTTTCTGTAATAAAAATTTCTCTTAGTAATTTTATTTTATTATTTTATTTTATATAAGATTAATAAAAACAAATAAATAATGTCATACTGCATATATTATCAGGCTTTTCAAGTAAAAATTTTAACAGCTTTTATATTGGTACAGCTTTGTAAGGATGTCATGAGTTTAACTATATTTGCCGATATGCTTGAAAATTGTCATTAATGATTAAAAAAGAAATTGTACATAATTCTGTAGACAATAAAGTCCATTTAAAGCATAAAAAATACTTTTAAACTTGCAGTTTTATCTGAAAACTTATTACTTCCAAAATACGTATTAAACAATGTATAAGCTTTACTATTATTTTTAACTTTTAATTGCATTATAGCATATATGCTTATTGATTCTTTGATTAATTTTAAAATGGTTATTGGTGCAATTTTTTTTTAATGATTATTGATTTTAATATCTATAATTATTAAAAAAAATCATGAATAATTATTCAGGTAGAGAAATGGTAAAAAAATAAGTATATAAATACATGACTTTACTAGCACAACACACATTTTCATTTACAGCAGGGCTTCCAAATGGTCCGTCAATTGAACATCAGAATTTTTTTAGAGAAATTTTCTTTTTAGATTTTTCTTGCAAATTGTCAAGAAACCACTTTTGGAAATTGATTCTACCGCAAACGTATCATGAAATTTTCTGTTAAAAAAATACTGATATTCATTTCGTGTACCATTTGGGAGCCCTGTTACAGTTATGTAATCAAGAATAAATTCTAAGGAACTAATAAACAAAAATTATATTATTTCAATTTTATTTTCTTACTTTTGATTTTTTTTTTATAGCGATATTGTTTGTTGATTGTTCACTGATACTATTCATCAATGTTTATTGATTATTATTACCTATGATTAATAAGGAAATCCTAAATAGGTATTAAAATAGTGAAAGTATGGGGAAAAAAAATTACAGAAGTGATTCCGCGAGCAGCAAATCAAATTTTTACTCATGGCTACATAATCTATAATAATTTCTAAATAAATTATAAACAAAAAAATATTCCATCAATCCTTTTCGCCTTTCGATTTCGCCTTCTTTATTGATTATTAAATTAATTAAATTTTTTTTTATTGATGCTCTTCTTTAATGATTATTGATCATTATTACATATGATTATTAAAGAAATCATAAATGGGGTTTAAAATTTGTCAGTAAGAAAAAAAATCACAGAAGTGATTTCACGAGAAGGAAATCAAATTTTCACTCTTGGATATATAATATATAATAATTTGTAAATAAATAATAAACAAAAAAGTATTCCATCAATATTTTTTTAGCCTTCTTTATTGATTGTTAGATTAATTAAAAAATGTTTATTGATGCACTTCTTCAATGATTATTGATCATTATTATCTATGATTAGTAAAGAAATCATAAATAGGTATTAAAACTATGATAGTATGAAAAAAAAAAAAATTACAGAAGTCGTTTCGCGAGCAGCAAAACACATTTTTACTCATGGCTATATAATCTATAATGATTTCTGAATAAATAATAAACAAAATATATATTTCATCTTTGTTTTTCTTTAGCCTTCTTTATTGATTGTTAGATTAATTAAAAAATGTTTATTGATGCATTTCTTCAATGATTATTGATCATTATTATCTATGATTATGAAAAGAAATCATAGACGTGTTTTCAGTTTGTGAAAGGATAAAAGAAATACACAGAAGTACCTTCGTGGCCACAAAGGCACATTTTTATTTGTATTTATATATAATCAAGGAGAATTTCTTATAAATAATAAACAAAAAAAAAATATTTAGAAATATTTATTGATACACTTCTTAGGTAATAATCATTAATAATATTCCTTAATAATCATTATTTATGATATCTAAGGAAATTATAAACAAGTCATCAGATGATGAAAGGATGAAACAAATGTACAGAAAAGCACATAAACACATTTATGGTTTTATATTATCTCGAATAATTTCTAAGTAAATAACAAAGTAATACTGAGAGCAAATATACAGGATGAAATAAAAATATACAGAAATGCATAGAAAGGCATTTATGGCTTTATAGTCCAGAATAATTTTTAAGTAAATAATAAAGTAAGAATTAGAGCACCTCAAACTATGACGTATGTGGTTAAAAGTTTTATTGCATTGTTGTGGCGGTCTTGTTGTATATTGGGCCATTCCAACTGTATTTATTGATAAACTTGAATTTAATGTCAATGAATGAGAAATAATAAACAAATCGGCAGATGTTGAAAATGGTTTCAGGAAAAAAGAACATAATATATATAGCTATTATAGTGACAGCATAAGAGCATTTTTCTGATTTTAATCGTTCACTGCAAATTCTCAAACATAAAAATAAACACATTTGAAGCACTTTCTATCCCCAAATTCACAGTAGATTAATGTCTTGTGAAATGTTTTTTGTGTTGTAATTCTATTTTTAATATGTTGCAAAAGTGTTGCTCACTAGAAATGTGTTCTTATATGTTGCAAAAGTATTGCTGTCTAGAGATGTATTGTAAAAGAGTGTTATTAATTATGTTGAAATAGTGTTAATGAAAATAGTTTCTTAAAATAGTGTTGTGCAGCACGATACTTTGTCCACAAATTAACAACGCATTTTAAACACCACACAATTTAGAACAATATCCTCTTTTAATTTTTAACAACACTTCATGCACAATCTTTTTATTTCGTACAACATATCCACAACGTAATCGAAAACGATTTTAGTTAGAAATGTTGATTTTTATGTTCAGTTAGTATTGCAATACTGTTTCACGCATCTGCGGTGTTACATATAACACATTTCAACATTTTCAACATCAGAAACCGAAAGAAATATAAATCCCTTTGTTCTTAACTTGATCTGTTTCTTTTAGAGCACTCGTGTGTTTCAAAATAAGTTTTATTTAAATCATTAACATCAGAAGTACGCTAAAAGAGACAGTTTGTTTAACTAGTTACTGTTTTTTCACTTATTAATGTGTGATTTAACAGTAACTAAACATAATGCATTTTTTTTAATGTCTCCTGAAATGTCAATTATGCTTAGTGAAAATATTATATTATGCAATAAAATAACAACAATGATAAAGAAAATTATTATAATAGAGTCAGAAGGGGTAATTATAATCACATTTTACCTTTACAACTTTTTTTTTTTTTTTTTTTTTTTTTCTATTTGGAAAAGTTGTATTTTTTGTACATAGGAAGTAACTTTGACCCTAAGGAACACTTCTTAAAAGTTTTAATTCTCATATCCCTTTTTCTTTTTAAATTCAAAAGATAGTTATAATTACCCCATCAAAAACTCATAATCAGAAAAGTTTAATAAAAAAGGTTTAATAAAAAAGTTTAATAAAAAAGTTTAATAAATGAAATAAAATTTTATTATTTACAATTTTCTCTATTAAAGGGGTGATCACAATTACCCCCGCCTGACCTGAATCTTTTAAAATTCTAATATGCACTTAAACATTTTTTGGAAATTTCTAAAATCAAGTTTTGAGATTTGGATTATTCTTTATAAAGTTTGTTCTTAATTTTTAAGACTTACAACAATTTTATAAGTTAAATTTGAATTTTAATTTCAGTATTTCTAAAAACCAGATGAAAAATTAAGATCATTTAAAGAGACTGAATGAGTTCCCCTAATAATTATCTTCTTTATTATAAATAATATTTTACATTATGGTTTTTGTTTTTAGGATTTAGATCCTATAAAATATAAGCTAATAAACCCATATTAGTTATGAGAATCATAATAGTAAAATGTGATTTTTTCCCTTCATATGATTGAATTAAAAATCCGGTTATACTATGATTATTTCTTGTATGTGAAAAATATGCTAAAACCATTTATTAAATTGAATATAACTGTATGAGTGGGTGATCTGGAAGTATATGATGTGAATATGGACCAATAAAATATTCCTTGCACAACAGAAAAACTAAGTATTTGTGTATATATTAAATATATAAATTTTTTATTCAAAGTCTTATATAACGTGTTTTCTACATTGATTAATAAATTTTTAGATATGGTAACCAGCAGAGCATTTTTTTTTTTTTTTTTTTTTTTTTTTTTTTTTTTTTGTTTATGAGATATATTTTTTTACTTCCTTAAAGTTACCATCCCCTGAAATTTTTGTCTCCTAGGTTACCTGGAAAAAATAAGATTTAAAAAAGGTGAACATACTATGTCTAATCAAATTAATTATATGAAAACTAACACTGTAACTTCAGGCAATTTATAAAAATATATAATAAAATACATAGTAAAAACTGACTTGAACTTTTTTAATGTACTGATGAGAAACTGATGTTTATCTGACGTGTCAATATCCTTTTAAATGTTTTAATGCAATTTTATTGTATATTTTACTAAACTGTCTGAAATTAAAGTATTAGTTTTCATATAATAAAAAGAATATTGCTCAGTTAAACTGACGGCATTGAGCTCACAGGCTATGCATACTAATTGTACATTACAGCCTTCTGTTTTCAAAGGTTAATTCCGTTCGAAAAACAAATGAAGGGGGGGGGGGCTACAGCTCCCTCCATTTCCCCAGTGAATTTATACTTAATCATTGAACCTTTTAAACTAATCAGGGATATGATGTATCATATAAAAAATCTATATCCGAATTTCAGAGCAAATCGAAAAATTCTTAATGAAAACCCATTAATGTAATTTAAGCAGAGTTCTTCCCTCTTTTATACTTAACCATTAAACTTCAAAAACTATTCAGAGATTCGCCTTATCAGAAAGAACCTACATCTAAAATTAAACGCAAATCGAATAATTATGCAGAAAAACCCATTTTTCAAATTTAAGGAGGGAGGGTAATCACAAGTGCCCCTTTTATACTTAACAAAAGATTCCACAGCTAATTAGGGAAGCATCTTATCACTATGAACCTGCATCCAAAATTTGAAGCAAATAGGTAAACTCTGCGTGAAAAATCCATTAACCAAAATTAAGGGGGTTACCTCCCATTTCCCCCCTCCCCCTCTTAGACTTATCCAATAAATTCGCAAATAGAATCATGGAGATTCCCTCATCAGAATATCCTATGTCTAAAATTTCAATGAAATCCGATAAATCTCCATGAAAAACCCATTTATCGAAATGAAGGTTGGGACATGAGCCCTCGTTCCCCTTCTTTATACTTGAACACCCAATGCTAGTCAAAGAGGCGCCTCATCAGAATGATGCTATATCTATATTTTGAACGAAAACTGATAAATCTGCATGAAAAAACCCATTTATATCAGTTAAGGCGAGGGAATCATTCCATTTCACTTCATCCAGACTATGTCACCTACCGTCACGGATTTCTATGAAATTTTATACATAAAAACAATGTCTAAAGATATGTTGATTCACAAAATTTCAGTTTAAAATAATGAATTTTTCATGAGTTACAAGCATTTAAAAATGCCTCTCTCAGTCAATTTTTTGCTGAAAATGATCGTCCGTGAAACATGTAATGTTGGAAAAAAATATTATTAATAAAATTAGGTGTAATTTTTTAGAGATTCTTAATAATTCATTTTATTACAAGAATGCTCAATAAAATTTTCTAGAATTCAAATGTTGTTTTTAAAAAATATTTTATCAAAGGAGTTAAGAAAAATATGAAAATATGTAATTCTTTTTTTTTTTTTTTTTTTTTTTTTTTTTTTTTTTTTTTCACATGTGCCACCCATTTGATTTGGCTGAATTTTTTTTTATATACATAGTTTATAAGGAAACCATTTTATAATAAAAAAAAATTAGAAAGGTATTTTTTGAAATTTTTGAGAAAAATTTTTTTTTGTTAATTTTACAGACTATATCTAAAGTATTGTTAAAGTTGAAAATTCTTCAAAAATGCACGTAATAACAATAAATAAATATTATAGTTAGGCTGTAATTTTGTTTCTAAAAACTTGTTTTAATGTAATTTTAATAAATTAAGTAAAAAATTCATATTATAGTAAATTAATTTCCTGTATGCATTGAAATAAATCTTCTATTATACTAACTGAAAAACAATCAATAAGATTAAATATAAACTGATTTATAAAACTATTCATTGAAACATTTTGAGCTTTGTATCTTTAAAAAATGTGGAACGTATAAATTTATACCAAAAATAAGCCCCTTCAAACGTTACTCCCCCTTTCATATATTTTGCAAACTGCTTAAATTCTGCGAAATTTATAAATTCCAAACATATCCCTTCGTTTTCCTAATTTTACTTATCTATTTCACAAAAGTACTAAATACAAGCATCCCCTTTAAAATAATTAGAATTTCCTGTCTGCTAAAGGTTTGACTTGCTATTGGTACTTTAAATTTTGTTTTATCTATAGTCTTCGTAAAGAAATAAATAGTAAAAATAATATAAACTTTAGTATTATAACAGCCATATCCTTTTATTTAAAATCTAAAACTGTTTAATGAACAAAATATAAAAATCCACTGATAAATATATACATTTTTAATATAATTCTAAAATAATAATTTTAAAAATATTTTTCATAAAAAAAACTTTATGATTATTTTATTGTAGGACACAGCTTAAAATCTTGTGTACTGTATTGCAGAATCATAATCAAATATTCACAGCATATATATAACAAAAAATAAGTATTATCTATTAAAGAATATATAGCGTAGGTGGGGGTAATGATTCACACTTCCCGTAAATTTTGATTTTTAACAAACAAATTGATCTAAACTTATGTGACGAATGATTAAAATATTATATTAGAACATTAGGCACGTGTCACCATCAACCAGTATTCAAATTGTAATTTTCAAAAAACACTGGTCAGTGTATCATTGTTGCGTTGTTAGGGTAAAAGTATACAGTGGTGGTGCAAAGATGCTCAGTGCATATTTTTATCTTGTTTCTCCTTAAACAAATGAGTTATACAAAAGTATGAGTAAATTTTTAGTATTTATAGATAAGCTGAAAATTATCAATTAAACCATGGAAAATATGAAAAAAGAAAAAAAAATAGAAAGAAAGAAAGAAAGAAAGAAAAAAGCAGTATGTGAGATTGCAACTAACAATTAACTTCTAACTGCCGCGACAAAAATTGTTCCATAAATAATGTGAGCGGTCTCAGAGACCGCTTGATCGTAGAATGAATAAAGGGCCGACTGACTTATAAGATATTATTTTTGTGCAAAATTTATTATTGTAATAAAAGCTCTCATTCAGAAATGTCTAGCGATACTACTAAGTTACTAAACAACTCAAAATTAAACTATAACAACAATAGTTTAATGAAAATTACAAGTTAAATTATGAAAATTAAATACATCGGCATGTCTGTGAGGTCAGGAGTTAAGGATTAAGAATTAAAACAAATGCGTTTCATTAAACAAGAATACTGGTTTTTAAAAGTAGATTGGTAGATACCTATGTTCTACATAAAAAAAAAAAAAAAAAAAAAAAAAAAAAAAAAAAACTAGAAAAATCAAAAGGTAGTTAACTAGCTTATAATTTTGAAATCCGAACAATCTCTGGTTCCAAGCTGTGCGGATTTGAGATTATAATTTTATTTCAATTTATGAAGATTAGACTTGATGTTAGTTTAATAGTGAATACTTTTATATTATATATTACATTAATAATTGAAATTATTTTTGTAAAAATTAAAAAGACACCGCCCCCCCCCCCCAACACACACACACACACCAAAAAAAAAAGTTAAATGTAGATTTGTTAGAAAAATGTGGCAGTTATGTTTATTTTGACAGGATATTGAAGAATCTGTCTAAATGTGTATCTCAGGAATCTTTGAAATGTAGGAGTAGGAAGGGGAGGGGGGGGGGTTAAGCATCCACCGTGTTCTCAATTTTGGAATAATTTACGTGTTGACTGAATATTAATAAAGTTTATAAATTTCCAGATGATCTTTATGCTAAATTATTTCTTTATATGTCTTTATGTGTCTTCAAAATATATGTATATAAAAAATCTGGAAGAATTTTTTTTCGAATTTTTCAAAAAATCCCATCAATTTTTTTTTAATTGAGAAAAGATTAACTAATAAAAAGCTCATAAAAAATATTTAGCAAAATAAAATGGGTGGATCATAAAAAAAAATATTTTTAATTAATACATGAACTGTTAATTTTATGAGAATATTCAAAAAGTTAAAAAAAAAAATTCTCAATCTTTTCAAAAAACACCGCCTTATTATTATTATTATTATTATTTTTTTTTTTTTACTGAGAAAAGGCAGACTAATAAAGAGCTCAAAAAAAAAAAAAAAAAAAAAAAAAAAAAAAAAAATATATATATATATTTAGCAAAATAAAATGGGTGGCACATTTAAAAATATTTTTTTGAAATTCATATATTAAATGTCAATTTTATATGGATATTCAAAAATTGAAAAATAAAAAAATTATATTTATTTAAAAAGAAAATAAAAATTGGTATAACTTTATGAAATATATAACATAAAGAATGTTCTTTCAAAAATTTTAACCATTTTAATTATTTGGTGAAGAGTTATGAAGAAATTTGTGCAACCATACAGAAAATCAACGCTCTAAAAATGTCGATAGAAAAAAAAAAGTGTGACATGTTCAGATGCCTATAATTTAAAATATTTTAATTGGATTCAATTAAAATTTCACATGATAGCATCTTATATATATATATGTTTTCATGTACCAAGTTTCGTCAAAATCTGAGATGGTGGGTGACATTTCGTAAAATTGTCGGATGATTTGACATGAATGACCCGAGGGGCATTAGCCTCCCGTTCCCCCTCTTTATATTTATCCAATGAACAACTAATATTAATCACGGAGGTGCCTCATCACAATGATCCTATTAATAAATTTTGAACAAAAACTGGTGATTCTGCATGAAAAACCCATTTATATAAATTAAGGGAAGGGGCGTTAGCCCCCGTTCCCGGTCTTATACATTTCGAATGAACTCCAAAAACTAATCAGGGAAGCGCCTTATCAAAATGTACCTATGTCCAAAATTTCAAGTGAATCGGATATTTTTATCATGAGTTATCGCGTTACGCACATACAGAACGGACGGGCACATAAGCTCCCAGGCTTTGATAGCCTGTGAGCTAAAAAATAAGATAGTAACAAATGGATGAGTGTCTGGATAAATTTCCTATGTTACAAATTTTGGAAAGATTTTTCTTTCCTTTTTTTAAACGTCTCATGAGAAATGATTTGATGATACAAATGTAAAAATTTGCAGTTTCATTCTACACAAGTTTTCTTTAAATGAAAAGTTAAAACTGCAAACTAAAAATGATATTAATAATCGTCTCACTCACTTTATTTTATTATTACCCGCGTAAAATGCTCAGCATGGAGACAAAAGTAATGTGGTGGTGATTGGTGGTGGAGGGGGATAATTACAATTTGAAGAAGGGCTTATATTGCACTAGGCGTCAGGAACATTTTTGAAAATTTTAAATCATTAGCATAGGTCCTTCTTCTAAAAACCCATTGAGGTATTTCTAAATTTTGCACTGCTAAAGTACAGATCCAGCTAGTCTTTGGATATATAAAAAATTTATAATTGTAAAATAGCTTTGTTATTATTATTTTTATATATATATATATATAAGAAACAATTATGGGGTTAAAGAAAGTACTCTCTTAAAAAGTCAGCCACAAAATAGCTCATGTTGAGCTGAAATCCACTCATCTCAATGTTGAAAGGCAGCTTCTCAAAAAAGAGTTGAAATAACTCGAGTTTTAACCAATTTAAATGAAGTTGAGCTATTTAAATAACCAATTTAGATCAAGAAGATTTAATCGTTTGAAGAACAACTCTTTTATGATCGAAAAAATTACAGCTCTTTCATGAGAAACCAAATCAGCTCTTTCGTTTTAAGAGTGTAAGATTTACTCAAAGGCTTATGCATATGCTTGTATTTCTGTATATTTCTAAATGTGTGGTTTGAGTGCCATATTACAATAAAAACAAGGAAGACGAAGTTTCAAACAACATATAAAGCATTAATAATAATAAATCTAATAAATGATATAGTTAATACAGAGTGTCCCAAAAATGACGACCCATTCCTATGGAAAAAAAAGATACATTTTTATTAATTTTTTTCATAGAAATGAATAGTCATTTTTTGAACACCCTATATACTGGGTGTTCCAAAAATGACCAGTCTATTCTGAAAAAGGAATTTCTAAAAAATGACGAGCTATTGTAAATTCATCATGTGCTATACAATGTGCTTGGAAAACAGAAAATTTTGAGAAACAGAGTGATGTTTAAGTAATATTAATTTAATATAAAAATAATTGGATTTAAATAATACAAATTTTCAAATAAACCTGTCATTTTAGGGATGAATGGTTAAAAAAAAAATTAAAAAAGCAAAAATATGTTAGCATAATTTTATCTGCAGAAGATAATTAGAAATTGTTGTAATCGAATTTTTTTTTTTTTTTTTTTTTTTTTTTTTTGTTTGTTTCATTTTTATTTTTATATCATTTATAGACAAACATTTATGTGTAAAAAATGAATTAATCGTTAAATATAAAATAATAAAACTAATAATTTCATGAGTGTTGGATCTTAATGTATTATAATATAAGTGAATGAATGCGTATATCTGCATTTCTATAGTGTATTTTGTGTATTATGCATTAAAAAACATGCATATCAAGTGTTAGATAGTGTGACAAGCATTGAAGCAATGTGATAATAACAAACATTATATATGACAGAGAAGGAAAAAAATGCTATGTTAGCATTACTTACATATAGAAAAAAATTAAAACGTAAATTACTCTATAGGATTTATTTTGTGCTGATTTGTGATTTCTACTATCATATACACAAAACATACATTTACCAAATAAATATGTAATCATTTTTAATAAAATAAACAAATTATTTTTTCAAAATAAAATTTTCCATTAAATCAATCACTATAAAATCTATATATAAACTTCTGATAACAGTATATGCTGATTTCTTTAATGTGTATTTTATTAAAATATTGAAATGCAGAATAAAAATAAGAAAAAAAAATTGTGTCTCTTTGAAATTAATACCATTTAAGACATAAAAAATAAACATCTGTTTAAAGTAGCCCCAGAAAGTTTATAAAAATCAACAATACTCAAATCCCACCTTCTTTTTTTGTTATTTCCCACAATGAATTAAGTCAGATGAATGACAAAATAAGATTAAGGGTTAAAATGATGTATGAATGTAATTATACAATCACCTTGATTTAATTGACCATTCATATCAGAAATATTTTATATTTAATTTTATACAATGATCCAGTATATACATGGAGAAACATTTGGATAAAGTTTGTATCAACAACAAACCATATCTATGCAAAAGAAAGCTTTTATGCACAGAGTTTCTATAATACAGCAAATTGTATTTACAGAAAAGGAGACTTTTGTACTTTATTGCTGACATATACAAAATTTATATACAAAATACAATCACATGCAAAGATATACAAAAATACAGCCATAAATTAAGGGGGGAAATGACACAAATAATAAATAGCTGTATTTATCTTTTGAATTTTACTTCTTTTTCTACTGCATTAACTAAATTAAAATTGGATTATTTAATAGTATAGTATAGGAATTGGAATGAAGTATTTATGAATGGTTGATGCTGAGCACATATTATATATATATATATATATGTATTGTGTGTATTGTGTGTGTGTGTGTGTTTAACGGAATATTGTGACGGAATAATGTGGAACGGAATACTACATTTAGAGGGTTAAAACGTAATAAAATATAAACTGTATTTTGACATTTGAAGGTTTGCTGCAAAAAAGGAGGTAGCTCCATTTTTACACTTTTTGGAATGTTAAAAAAAAAAAAAAAAAAAAAAAAAAAAAAAAACACTTTTATTATATAAATTTTAAAGTTATATCAAAAGCACTCTCAACATCTTCAATACTCACGCAATTGCTCCATACACAGAAAAGAAAAGAAAAAGAAAAAAGAAAGAGAAAACGGGCAGTTTTTCGGAGATTGTACTGGCAATCGGAACGCAAGTACAATTCACTGTTTTTTAATGGAAAAATTCCCATAAATTCCAGAGAAATTTCCTTTTTTTTACTGGTGTCCTGATTATTAATACAGCTCATATTCAAAATATTAGAATAATTACCTTTTTTTTAGAAATTGAAAATATCGTTTGGTAATTTAATGTCTTTTAATAAAAATATGCAAACGATATTTTTATTAAGAACTTATTGTTGATTAAACTTACTTGTTATCTTAAATTTAATATCATTTTTGGAAAGATTAATTGCAAAAAAAAATTATTTTGAAAAGTCAAAATATTAGAATATTTATTCAAGTGGTTCAAAACATTAGAATATTTCACATTAATTCTCCTTTAATTATTAACAATTCTTAACTGGTGGCATCATTGATTAAATTCAGACTATTTTATTTAAAATCAGTATTCTTTTTAGCAGTTTGTTTCTTTTTCGTCTTAAAATGGGCCGTGTGAGTGATATTCCTGAATCTACTAAACTTCGTATGGTTGATTTGTATCGGCACGGTAAAAATCAATGTTTTATAGCGAATTATTTACATTGTTCGCAATCGAGCGTTAGTAAAATACTAACACAATATTCAAAAATTGGAAAATTTCAAAATAATCGCCGAAATGGTGGCCGAAAACCAAAAACATCTGCTAGAGATGACAGGGAACTGAAGCGTATATTTAAGAAAAACCGTTTTAAAAGTGTGCGATTCTTGCACCGAAAATGGAAAGAAGAAGGAGTTGAAGTTTCTACATCGACAACATTAAGACGTCTCGATAAATTTAAATTTGAATCTCGTGTACCGAAAACAAAACCTCTCATGACTGCAAGACAAAAGCGTATAAGATTGAATTGGTGTAAATCAAGACGTTTATGGAGCAATGAAGATTGGAAAAATATATTATTTAGTGATGAAAGTATGTTTTGTGTTTCATATGGTAATCAAGGTATTCGAGTTTGGAGAATGAAGCAAGAAGCATTTGATAAAGAATGTCTTAAACGTTCCGTAAAATTTGCTGCTAGTGTCATGGTTTGGGGTTGTATGAGTGCAGAAGGACCTGGAAAGTTATGCATCGTCTACGAAAAGTTTAACTCTCTGATATATCAAGAAATTTTAGAATATTACATGATTCCATCATCAGAAGATTTATTTGAAGATGATTTCATCTTTCAACAAGATTTAGCGTCCCCGCATACCTCGGTGTCAACTAAGAATTGGTTCCGCCAACGCAACATTAAGGTACTTCCTTGGCCACCAAATTCACCAGATCTTAATCCCATCGAAAACTTATGGTGTATAATGAAGAAAAAACTTCAAGAAAATCCTCCTTCAAGTAAAACTGAGTTAGTGGCACGTATAAAGTCTATTTGGGCTAATATTGATAGAAATGTTTGTAAACACCTTGTATATAGTATGCAAGATCGATTGTACGCTGTTATGAAAGCTAAAGGGGATGCTACAAAATATTAACTACCATTTACTTCATATTCATAAGGTAATATTGTTGCGTAAAATAAAATATTCTAATATTTTGAACCAATCTAAATTTTATTCTAATATTCTGGTGTGTATAAGGAAGCTATATACCTAATTTATTGTGCTGTATTTTATATTTTATAAATGTTAAAATCTTATCTAAACATTCCAGATTTAATTTATAAGAAATTTAATTCCATTTACTTAGTATAAAAAATAAATAAATGACAAATAATTTTTTCTTATTACTTTTTCTCAATTATTCTAATATTTTGAATATGAGCTGTACAATCTCCTTAAAATCGTCTGTTTCTTTTTACAGTGTATACTTATAAACTTTTGCCACCATTAACATCCAAAATAATATGTAAACACTATTTAAGATAATCTAATTCTATAGATTTAATGAGTTTTGAATATATTTTAGAATGATTAATACCCTCAAAGATTACATTCATATTTGTAAATGAATTTTTCTTTTTTATATAATGTTGAAAAAATCATATTTTCTGAGCATTTAAAGCAAAATGCAGAAATTTTTTTTTTTGCAATTTTACCCATTTGTAAGACGTTCAGAGGATTAATCTCTTTCTCTCTCTCTTTTTACACAAACTAATACACTGAGTTAACTACCAGTCTATTGACAAGACCACATTCCTCCCCCATCTACAACCTTCCATACATACCTAAATACACACACACACACACACACACACACACACACACACACACACACACACACACACACAAAAAGAATATTTGTAAAATATGTGCTCAGCATCAACCATTCATAAATACTTCATTCCAATTCCTATATTATACTATTAAATAATCCAATTTTAATTTAGTTAATGCAGTAGAAAGAAGTAAAATTCAAAAGATAAATAAACTTATTTATTATTTGTGTCATCCCCCCCCCCTTAATTTATGGCTGTATTTTTGTATATCTTTGCATGTGATTGTATTTTGTATATAAAGTTTGTGTATGTCAGCAATAAAGTTACAAAAGTTTCCTCAAAAGCGGACAGCTAAAGAAATGTCAAAATGAAGCTTACTTCCTTTTTCAGCAAATCCTTCATTTATAAAATGATGGATATAAACTTACTTAAGGATTACTTATAAAATATCCTTCATTTATAATTTATAAACTGTTTGCTTATCGCTTACAACTGATACTACTAATAATAATTTCTAGAGCTTTTAATTTGTTTAACTGATTGCAAAACAGACTTCGGATTATATTGGCATTAATTTATTCTTGAAGAAGAAAAATACTCTAAAATAGACGAGATGCATCATTTTTTAATAAAGCAAAATCTTCATGTAATAGCGAGTATTTCATTGTAAATAACTGTTAATTAAAATATGTTTCAGTTCTGTGTTATTTAAATATAATTGTTTTAATTTTGCTCTTAGTAAAACAAATGATGATATAAAATAGAGCTATTATTCTTTCATACTCTGTTTAGTTTTCAATTAATTTCTTCTTAATCCTTTCGGATCCGATTTTTTTCCCATTTTGAGAACAAAATTACTTTTACTTTTTAATAATGTTAAATGTATAGCTATCCAAATATAGATTTAGTGAGGTTATTTCTTTGTCTGAAACCTCACGAATGTACTTATTTTGCGTACTGTTCAATTCATATTTATACGATTAATAGGCTATGGAAGTGTTTTGAGCAGTGGCGCAGCCGAAATTCGGTTCTAGGGAGGGTTTTGAGTTTCTGATGGAGGCGTTTGCCGGTTATTTGAATCCCCGGTTAATATAATCAGTCCTAATTAGAATATTTACTGTATAATACTTAAACTCAAAGAGCATCTCTGTGGCAGGAAATCATCTTTCTTAGCATAATACGTCTCAGAAAAGTGATTTAGTTCAAAAAGCCAATTTTTACTTTACTAATCCATGTAATATGTATTTGTACAATTTTAAGTTGAATTTTCGCCATTTAATTGAATCACTTTATTAAATGGAATCTGATTCAATAAACCGCCAAATTCCGAAATACGCCAAATCGTTTAAATATTAAGTTTGGTTTTGATTCATATAAACAGCAATTATAGCGATCTTTCTTAGTTCTGGGAGGGGTTTTAATCCCAAAACTACCCCCCTGGCTGCGCCACTAGTTTTGAGAGATGTTTGGGAAATAACTTATTACATTACAACAAGATTTGAGAGGGTATTACAACTTAATTTTTTTTTTTTTTTTTTTTTTTTTTAATTACACATGATACGTTCAGAAAAGTAGCCTATATTTTAAATTGAAAGAGTATGAAATATGTGTATTAAATAATCGCCAGCGGTGTAAAAAAAATTAAATAAATTTTATTAATAATGCTCTTACCAAATGTCAAAACATAAAGGAAGTCATAATAAAAAAAAGCATAGTCATTACTATTATTTTTACATCTAGAAAGCAACTAAATAATTGTTTAGATAAAATGATATTCGATGAAAAGATATGTACTATTAATAGTACACCAATCCCGAAAGATTAATGAGATTTTACATTTAAATTCACTTCAAAACTCAATGCAATATACATTTTTGCGAATTAGGGGGGGGGGGGGTGTTACACTAGTCGTTCATTAACTCCCAGTTAGTTGATAAGTTATAATATTATATCAATGCAATAAAGTCAGGTATGTATACGTTTTTTTCCTCTTGCTTCAAAATAGTTATTAGAGACCTGCATTGGACTAAAATGCAAAATTTTACATGATTCGAGGCGCAGATTATAGTTTGACTTTAAATGTGTCAGGTTCAAGTTTGGTTTTGTTACTTTGCAGTTGATTCAATTTTTCAAAAGAAAGGGCTATATATTTTTAAAAATATATCATAATATTCAAATACATTTGAAAATATGTGTGTTCATTTTTGTGTTAAGGGTGTATTCGAAAAAAAGTTTTTCCACCATCAACATCTCGAAATTTTCTAATGCAATTTCAGACACATTTTAAAGAGTAGAATCATGAAACTTGCTGAGGTGATTTTTTTAAGAGGTATATATTATAAGCATAAGGTGCCGTGTAATGTTATTTTATGCTCAATTCATTAGAACTTGATTTATAAACAATTATCTTCTCAGTATGATCCTTTTTTTCGTTCCCAGAACTCCCGCTTCGGAAAAATCGGTTCAAAATGCCGTTTTTGATTGCTTTTTTTTTTGCAATATTTTCTGCATTTATCAAAGAATCGACAATCACGGCACCTTGTGTACTTTCTGAATAAGACAATTTGCCAGTTTGATGCATATGAGAGAAAAAAATGAATTTAAAAATAAATCGAAAAATAAGCAGTTTGAATCGAAATACACCCTTAACGAGATAAAAGTGACATTAGAAATAAAAAAATTCCTGTCGGTGTGGCCTACAGGCGGAGGTAGATTTCGAAGAGTGCTCATTTCAACAACAAAAATTAAAATTTGATTAAAGATTAGCCCAGTTTAACAGCTTTAATTGGCCGCTTTTGAAAGTTTTTTAATTTCATTTTTCTATAAGAACTGGTCTTATCGAAATTATCTTATGTTAAATGCGGCTCAAATGCCTATTTTGACAGCATATTTTGAAATACATTTTGACATTATCAAAAAATCGCCCAATACGGTACATTATATAATTCCTAAATAACAAAAAACTGTGAATTGAATGCGTTTGAGAGCAAATTTGAATTTAAAAATAAGTTATAAAATAACCAATTTGTTATTTGAATACATCTTTAATACTTCAGGATCGCTTCGGGAAATTTAGCGATAAACACAGTTTAACTATTTTATTTGGCCGCTTTTGAAAAATTTTTAATTTCATTTTTCTGTAAAAACTGATTTTATCAAAATCATCTTAAACGAAATTCGGCTCAAATGCCCATCTTGAAAATATATTTTGAAATATGTTCTGACTTTATTAAAAAATCGACCAATACGCTCATTATATAATTCTAAAAAAAAAAAAAAAAAAAAAAAAAACTGTCAATTGAATGCATTTGAGAGTAAAATTGAATTTAAAAATGAGTCATAAAATAACCGATTTGTTACTTGAATCCATCCACAATTCTTTAATCAAGATCGCTTTGGGAAATTTTGTGCGAAGTGCCCACTTTGACAGCATTTTTAAAAATATATTCAGTCTTTATCAAAAAACTGACCAATACGGCACATTATACAGCTCCTAAATAAGAGGACCTGTACATTGGATGCTTTTGATAGCAAAAATGGATTTAAAAATGAGTCAGAAAAAAAACGCAATTTGTCATTTGAATATACTTTCTAAAATTTTCAATCAAAATCACTTTGGGGAATTCTATTCAAAATACACTTTTTGGCAGCCTTTTTTTAATTTTTTTTTTTTTTTTTTTTTTTTTTTTTGTAATCAAAAAACTGACCAATGCGTGCCATTATACAGTTCCTAAATAAAAGGATCTGTCATTTGGATGCGTTTAAAATCAAAAATGAATTTAAAAATGAGCCAGAATATAAGCTGTTTGGATTTGAGGTTTTTTCTCGAACTCCCATTTTTGTTTAATTTATTTTTGCTATAAGAATTGGTCCTATGAAAAACTTGTTAATATAAAAGTTGTACAGATGTTATTGAGAAGATGTAAAATAAATTTAATTTGATTTGATACCTTAAGAATTGACTAAGTTATGGATTTTTTTCTTTTTCCACCCCCTTTTTCTTTTCGTTCTTAATTTTTTTCATCGGTAAAAATTGGTCCTATCAAAAACTTGTAAGTACAAAAGTTTTAGAAAATTTTAAGAACATTTATAAAAAATTTAGTTGGGTTTGATATCTTGAAAATTGACGAAGTTATGAATTTTTTTCTCGCAAAAACCCTGTTTTTTTCGCCCTTTGGGCCCATTTCTAAATTTATCAAAATTCTGTCATGCATAAAAGTTTGGCCCGTTTTCAAAAAGTAATATAAACTTTAAACCGATTCGATATCTATTTTAATTGAGAAGTTATGGCGTTTTTTCGGTTTTCAGAAAAACCTTCCCTATTTCCACTGCCTTTGACCGATTTTGCCCATTAACGAACTTAGACGAGATTTTATACCTCTTGATTTTATGTATCAATTTGGAAGAGATTGGAGCAGAATTATAGAAGTTATCGTGCCCATAAGAAAGTGAGATATATATATATATATATATATATAAGGTATCCTGGGGTAATAACGCCACGTTAAGGCTCTACCAATTTTCACCGCTCAGTTTTAGTTTGTATTTTTCAAACAAACATAGGATATTATATAGCAACTCATTGTCTATCTGTAGAAAAAAAAATAATTTAACAGATATGCATTCATAAAATGTAATGGCGTGATTTCTTGACCAATGTTATTTGACGTTATTATCCACCTATACGGGTAATAACGCCATGCAAACAAACCTATAAAATATAAAACCTATAATACTCCCATGTAGATTACCCATTTCTAAAAATACAAACTCTACAGCCCTAGAAATTGAAACATTTTTGACAAAATTTTTTCTAAGAGACAGAAAATGTTTAATTTTTTGTGAAAATGCAAGAAAAAGAAGGGGGGGGGGAGGCAAAAGAATATCAGGCCCTGAGCTTTTTTTTGCCTAAAAAAACCACTTAAATAAAATTATTAGAAACATTGCACGGTCATGCTTATCTAAATCAGTATTTATGTTCCCATATATGCATTCTATGCAACAGAAAATATTCAAATTTTTTGTGAAAGAAAAAGGAAAAAGAGAAAGGGGGAGCATCTACAGTATATAACACCCTGCGCTTCTGTTTACTTAAAAAATCCCGCTTAAATATAAGTATAAAAAGCATTGTACGGTTTTAACCTTATTTGTAATCATAATGTAATATTTTTATCATGTGAAATTTTATAATAACTAGAGTTATGTGTAATAAATATTTTTGTTAACACTGTTATAGAAGTCTTTTAAATACTGTTTAACCGATAAACCCCATACTAATATGGATTAGCTCAAAGTTAAAATGTCGGCGTTATATTAAACATTCAATAACAAATTTGTATTTTTAATTAGGTAAATAAGATTTCCCTATTATCAATATCCCTGTGAGATCCCTTATTAAATTTTACACATGATTCATGTGGTAACATTTCATTATCTCTATATTAGCAACAAAATTAACCTAACTGCTGTTGGCGATCTCAATAAACGCTGATTTTTTTTGGTCAAATTTCAGATTTTAACTTGTAGTTTCCAATTTAACTATAGGTACAACTAATATTATCTTTCGTTTGAAGTCCTCTTACTATTGTTAGAAATATTTAAATAGATTAAATTTAACCCTTAAACGGTAACGTGTTTTTCGGCACCTTTAAACGGTAATCATGGGTCACTCATGCTTAGCGCTGTAAAAAGTGGTTTAAAGTGCTTTAAAAATTCTAAAAAAAATCACGATATTACATCAACTACCCTTGAACAAGAATCAGTCACAATATTGCTGATTTATTAATTTGTTTAAACAATATGTTTAAATAAACAAATAAAAATGTGAAAAATGCACATTTTCTTTAAAAAATCATATCTTTAGATAGAATTGACATGTTTTGCTGTTTCAAACGGGAAATTGAAGATCAAGAATAGTACTTTTACAAAAAAAATAAAAATAGCCGGTATAAATTAAAAAATTGCTTAAGTTTTGAGCATAAAAATGACGTTTTTTAAACTTATAAACAGGCACAATTTACAATGAAATAGAAATTTTATTAGTTTTTAATCAATTTTATTTATGAAAATGATGTTAATTATCAAACTTTATTTAATTAAGCAAAAAATATAATAATGAAAAATTACAGCAACACTGATATCATCATTTATAAACAATCGAAACAGATTTGATGTTTGTGTTCCTCGCACACAGGTCTGTGACACTTGCTGCAGCACCAAACAATTTCATAAACACGTGTTTGCATAAAAAGTAAGGTTCGGAAACCCAAGTGAGTGTGATGTATCGAATTTTTATGAAAAAAACATCAATTCCTAACCAAACAAATTTTTTCTTACCTTACACTTTTTGTCAACGTAAATGGTAACCCTAAGTCACTCGTGCCTTTTCGAAATTTTGACTGGCTCTTACGTCGGCTGTGAACGCACTAAAACATCGGCGTTTCGGGAGCTAATAGCCTACTAGTGTTACTATTTTTTTCAGGGTAGTTTAGTCCCGCTCCCCACTCTCTCCTCTAAGCTAGCAAGGAAAGAAAATTCGACCGAGGCACTAGTGACCCATGGTTACCGCTTAAGGGTTAATAAGACTTAATCCTGTAAAAAAAGTTTAGTGCAGAAATAGTACTCTATGAGTTTTAATCATTGATGGCATTTTAACCTTTAAATAATGTTACCGGTCTCGCAGTCTATTTCTTTTTGCAATTTTTATAGTTTAACTTATAATTTTCAATTTAACTACAAACACTACCGAAATTTTGTTTAATTTGGAACTTTAGTACTATTACCGGACACTTTTAAATAGATGGATATTAATTATAATCGTCTTGTACAAAACGTTTAGTACAAAATACCATCCTATGAGTTAATCATGCCTTTTATTTATCTTTTGATCTTACGGTCTCACAGACCCCTTTACATTAGTTACGTTACAATTTATTTCATATCAGTTAAAGGTTAATTTTTGAAAAACAGAACGTTGAGAAATCGGACAGTTAAAATTTAGAATTCAATTGAACAATCAAGCTGGAATTTAATAGAAACCTGATTTTGAAAATGTTTTAATTAGAATATCGAAAACATTTTGATAACGTTTTATTTATAAGAGTTTAAAATAGTTTTTACATTAGTATTAAAAAAGAAAGATCAGTTATGGGTATCGGACTCCTCTCCCCCCCCCCCCCTTAATCTAACCATTTCAACAATGACAATAATGCTATCTCATAAGTAAAGTAAAAAATAAACCCCCTTCGGATGTAGTTCCACCACTGTAAGGAATCAACCGGGGTAAGGAATCAACCGGGGAATCAACCAAGGAATGGCGTTATTACCCAGATGTACTTATTGTGCAATTCATATCAAACTACAAACTATCTTGCGAATATATTTAAAATCTTCTACAACATTTTGAAAGTACATGAAATGCACTACAAATTTAAATAGTAAACAAGATATTTCCTAGTAAATATATAGTCTTCACATCACAGAACTTACCTCGTAAATTTTAGCTCAAGCATTAATTTTAGTTGCTTCTAAAAGCGATAAGACCTACAAATGGAACAAATTAACTTTAAGCTATTGTTCGTGTGTTATACAGGGTGTTTCGCAACCAGACCGACAAACTTCTAGAGGTGATAGTAGACATAAAGACAAACATTATTAAATAGGAAACCATGGGACGCAAACGTCTTCTGTAGGAGCTAGGGGCCATTAAAGTTTAAGGTCCAAAAATTCAAACGCTGATAAAAATTAGAAAAAAGGGTCGATTTGTTTGCGGTTTTCTCTAAAATCATTCTTTATATCACGATTTTTTATTTTTTTTATTTTAAAGGTTAAGTTCGAAAATTGTCCATAGAGGGCGCTTTAGACTTTAGAGTAACGAACAAATCCTTTTTGCCGTTTTTTTGTGCATGGTGTTGAAATTATTCTAAAGTTTAGACTTTAACTTAAATTTTAAGCCCAAAATCGGAAACATGGGAATCGGTTAACTAGCGAAAAATTAACTGTGTACCGAGGGGGAGATTTTAAACTCTCATAAACATTGGATAAACTAATCGATTTTGTTGCGGTTTGCGTGTAGGTCATTTCCTTGATACTTATTTTATTCAAAATGACGTACAGCTGTGGTGTCCTCATTTTTTCATAGAGGGCGCTTCCGACATATCTCCGATATTTCAATGGCATTACTCCTGGGTGTTTTACTACCAGACTACCATACTTCCAGGAAGTGTTAGGGATGCAAAAGCGACTCGGAATCACATAGGAATGTAACGTTCAAAATGTATTTTTTGTGAGTTATGGTTAAAGGAAACAGAGAAAAAACAACAGAAACAAGCAGAGAAACAGCAACACGTTAATATGACATAAAACAGTTTATTTAAAGGTTTTACTAGAAAAGATGTTCGAAATTACGACCAGAAGTAATTCGACATGCTTGATAGCGGCGTCGCATGTAATTCCTCACGCTTTGAAAGATTCCTGGAATCTTTGATAGATTTCCGGAAGCTACAGAAATACGAGCTGCTAAGTCTTTAATTGATGGTACGGGATTCTGATAACCCAACTTTTCATGTGACCCCAGCAGAAGAAGCTCATATTTAATAAGTCCGGTGATATGGCAGGCCAATAAACCGGGCCACCACGACCTATCCACCGCTGTCCATATGTTACGTTGAGGTATCGGTGAACATCATTGGTAAAATGTGGAAGAGCCCGATCGTGCTGGAACCACATAGAGCTGCGCAACCAGAGAGAAACTTTCACGCGCATTACCGTTCAGCACCATATACCGCAAGAAAATCGCAGCGCAATCTACTGTCGCTGTCAAGCTTGCTGGACTTTTTCTAGTCATAATTTCGAACACTTTTTGCAGCAAAACCTTTAAATAAACTTTGTTCTGTCACTTTAACATGTCGTTGTTTCTCTACTTGTTTCTGTTGTTTTTTTCTCTGCTATTTTTTAAACGTAACATGCAAAAAAGCAATTCTCAACGTTACATTCCTGTGTGATTCCGAGCCATATTTGGATCCCTTACACTTCCTGGAAGTATGGTGGTCTGATAGTGAAACACCCAAGAGTAATACCATTGAAATGTCGAACATGTGTCGGAAGCGCCCTCTATCAAAAAATGAGGAGATGTAAGCTGTACGTCATTTTGAATAAAATAATCACCAAGAGAATGACCTACACGCAAACCACAACAAAATCGATTATTTTGTCCAATGTTTATGAGCGTTTAAAATCTCACCCTCGGTTCACAGTTAATTTTTCGCTACTTAACCCATCCCCGTGTTTCCGATTTTGGGCTTAAAATTTAAGTTAAAGTCTAAACTTTAGAATAATTTCAACCCCATGCACAAAAAAACGGCAAAAAGTATTTGTTCGTTATTCTAAAGTATAAAGCGCCCTCTATCGACAATTTTTGAACTTAAACTTTAAAATTAAAAAAATAAAAAATCGTGATATAAAGAATGATTTTAGAGAAAACCGCATACAAATCGACCTTTTTTTCTAATTTTTATCAGCGTTTGGATTTTTGGACCTTAAACTTTAATGGCCCCTAGCTCCTACAGAACACGTTTGCGCCCCATGGTTTCCTATTTAAAAATGTTTGTCTTTATGTCTACTATCACCCTTCAAAGTTTGTCGGTCTGGTAGCGAAACACCCTGCATGATTCATAGCCTATCTGCGCAGAGCCCTTGGTCAGAGCCCTTGGTCAGAGCCCTGGTGCCATCTTCCAGATTATTTCATAATTATGCGTAATATTAGCACTTGGCGTTATTATCCCACCTGGCGTTGTTACACGAGAACACCTTATACAGGGTGTCCCTAAACTCATGGTACATACGCTAGGGGATGATAGAACAAATCAAGACGAGTAATAGTAAATAGGAAACCAAGGGTCCCAAACGTTTTCCAAAGGAGATAGCCTCCATTAAAGTTTAGGGTAAAAAATTTCAAATACACATAAAAAACGGAAAAATTGGTCGATTGATTTGCCGTTTTCACTAAAAGTAATTTTTATCTTGGTATTTTCTTGAAAATAAATTATAAAGATAAATTTTGAAAAATGCCGATAGAGGGCGCTTTAGACTTTAAAGTAATGAAAAACTATTTTTTGCCGTGATTTTTTGCATCTCATTAAATGGTTTCGTAAGCTTAGACTTAAACTTAAATTTTGGGATCAAAATCTGAAAAGTTGGGTGTGGTTAAGTAGCGCAAACTTAACTGTGTTCAGAGGGTTTAAATTTCAAATGACTATAAAAAAAAAAGAAAAATTGGTCGATTGACTTGCGGTTTTCACTAAAACTATTCTTTATTTCGGTATTTTATTGAAAATGAATTATAAAGATAAATTTCAAAGAATGCTGATAGAGGGCGCTTTAAACTTTGGAGTAACGAACAACTATTTTTTACGTTATTTTTTGCATCTGATTAAATGTTTTCGTAAACTTAGACTTAAACTTAAATTTTGAGCTCAAAATCTGAATAGTTGGGAGTCGTTAAGTAGCACAAACTGAACTGTGTTCAAAGGGTTCAAATTTCAAATGATTATAAAAAACGGAAAGTTTTAGTGAAAATCGCAAATCAATCGACCAATTTTTCCGTTTTCTATAATCGTTTGAAATTTAAACCCTCTAAACACAGTTAAGATTGTGCCACTTAACCACTCCCAACTATGCAGATTTTGAGCTCAAAATTTAAGTTTAAGTCTAAGCTTACGAAACCATTTAATGAGATGCAAAATATCACGGCAAAAATTAGTTTTTCATTACTTCAAAGTCTAAAGCGCCCTCTATCGGCATTTTTCGAAATTTATCTTTATAATTTATTTTATTTATAAATACCAACATAAAGAATAATTTTAGTGAAAACCACAAATCAATCGACCAATTTTTCCGTTTTTTATGTGTATTTGAAATTTTGGACCCCAAACTTTAATGGCGGCTATCTCCTTTGGAAAACGTTTGGGATCCTTGGTTTCCTATTTACTATTACTCGTCTTGGTGTGTTCCATCACCTCCTAGCGTATATACCATGAGTTTATGGACACCCTGTATATATATATATATATATATATATATATATATATATATATATATATAAACGTTTTTGCTAATTGTAGTTTTGTGGTCTACAGGTCATGATCGGCGTAGATCTGCAAAAAATTTTCAGAAATTCTAACATAGGAGAGACCGTAATAGGTAGTATTTCATACGAAATCTACCTAATAATTATCGTAAATTTGATTTTTTAAACTTTAACACAGAATCACAAGTAAACGTCTCCGCATATATACTAATGCATATTCGCAAATTTAGTTACTATATATATATATATATATATATATATGATAATAATAATAAAATAATTTTTTGAACATATTTTTCCAGTAAGGAACGCTAGATTGGGTGTTCTATTAACTGAAAATATTTTTACTTGATTGTTACTGATGCAGTCATCCTATGTTATAGGAAAAGGAAAAAAATCTGAGTCTGAATTTTAAAGAAATAATTGAAAATTTTGGTTGAGTGAAGAAAGATATAATTACATATTAAAGGATAAAATGTAAAATACTATTGGGGGACTACACTATAATGCTTCGTTTGGTATAGGTAAAAATGTTCTTATTTATTCTAATAGTTCATCATAATTCCATGAGCTCCGCTCCCCCCCCCCCCCCCCCAAAAAAAAAAAAAAAAGAAAAGAGTTGCAGCTTTCCTTGAATTTCGTTATTCTTTGCTCTTGGTATTATCAATTTTAGTAGTAACTGATAATTTATAATTCCACAAATAATGAAATCGAAACATGCAAGTTTGATTATTTTTTCTTTGTTTTTCCTGATTCGTGTGACGTTTCGTGACATCACAACAAACCTTGTCAAGGCTTTCTCCCTTATCTAGAGGGTGTTAGTTATAAGCAATGGCGGTCACGCGATTAATGCTTTTTCGCCTTTCTTGCGATGTCGTGGCAGAGATTCCGTTCAAAACTTTGACAGTATTTTCTGAAAGGTTATTTGAGCTAACAACAATGGGAAACGTTTTTCGATTACATAATTTCTGAATAATGCCTGAATAACATCTGAATAACACCTGCCAATTTCATGTGTTTCCGATCAAAAATGAAGTTAAAATGCCTCAGAAGTTAGCTATTTTGGATTTGAGAACAGCCTGAATGAATACAATATACAAAATTTCACAAATTTAAAAATCACTGAAAAAAAAAACCCTACAATTTTATAATCTAATGCACGAAGTATCTAGAATATATGTAACTGTTGAACTATCCAACGACTGACAGACATAAAATATGATTATTCGGCTATGGCACGTACATTTAAACCCTCTGCACGCTTCTACTTAGAGATAATACAACAGGATCTGTGAATGCCCGCAGCGTTCTGACCCCATGTATATAGTTAATTTGAAACAATGATCCTATTGAATTAAATGCAACCAGATCCATTATGTTTATGTCCTATCTATCTTTTTGACAAAATAAACAGCATCATTATTTGTTTGGTATTCAAAGACCGTCAATAATAAAGAATGATTATGAAACTATATACTCTGCATTTTTTCCATTTTTTTTTCATTTTTAATAACCGGATAGCTCTACAAGCTTTATGGAAACGAGATTAATTACATCCTGATTAAAAATATCTGTGCAACATTAATCTGAGTAACATTCTGAAGTGATATTTAAGCAATGATTTCAATGTTTTAAATAAAAAAAAATTATACTCCGTCACATATTTTGTATGTGATTTACATTCTAAGATGTGCTACGTCGATTGAATCAGGGATGCAAAGGATTTTCGGTTTGTTTTTTTTAGGTATATGATTGAATACAGGACAAATTAAAAAAAATATTCATACATAATTTATATTTTAAATATCATAAATTAGTTAATTAGTTCAGAATAGTTAAAAAGTGAAGAATTTTGAAGAATTTTTTCATTGTTGTATAATTACTTGTTGTATCCTCATATTCGTATACATGATATTTAGAAAAAAAAGCTTTTGAGAAGGAGAAAAAAAAAAAAAAAACATTTCATAAATAACAATTAATAAACTTTATTTTATTTATTTATTTATTTATATATTTATTTTTTAAGTTTAAAGAATTTAAAATTTACATTACTTAAAAATTAAAGAATTTAAAGAATTAAAGAATTTAAAATACATTACTGTGTTTAAAACATCAAAACTTTTAAACATATTTGTCAAATCACCCCATTATTTTTTTGTATTCTCAACATAGTGTGTCTAATAAAATAGGGGATGGATATAACAATATAATGAAATAAATAAATAAATATTGAAACGTTCAAGGAATCATGTTTTTGTTGCATTTTTGCCTATATTTGTATATTTTTTTTTTTTCATAAATTAATTCATTAATTTTATTAAATGCGCCGAGAATACAAATAATAATTAGAATAATGAATTTAAAAAAACATTTGTAGAAGTTTCAATGTTTTAAATGCAGTAATATCGAATAAAAAGCATATTGCCCAGTTAAATTAATGACATTGATCTCTCGGGCTATCCCAATAATTGTATACCATAGCCTTATTTTTTAAGCAATAAAATGCACCTAAAAATAAATTAAAGGGGGAAATTAGCTTCCTCATTTTACTCCTTTATACTTAACCATTGAACCCGCAAAACTAATCAGAGATATGCTTGATCATAATAAATTTTTATGCAAAATTCAATGCAAATCGGATAATTCAGCATAAAAATGCATTTATTTAATTTAAGAGGAGTTATCCTGCACCTCATACTTAACCATTAAACCCCTAAAACTATCCAAGGATTTACCTTATCAGAAAGAGCCTATATCCAAAATTTGGAGCAAATCGGATAATTCTGCATAGAAATCCATTTATCTAATTTAAGGTGGGGGGGGGGGGAATCGCCCGTTCTCCCCTTTATACTTAACAAAAGAACCCCAAAAATAATCTGGAATACCAAACTTCAAAAATGGAAGCAAATAGGTTAAGTCTGCATGAAAAACCCATTTACCTAAATTAAAAGGTAAAGCCTCACCGATCTCTTCTTTATACTTAACTAATGAATCACAAAACAAAGTAAGGAAGTGTTTTATCAGAATGAACCTGTATCAAAATTGAAGCAAATCGATAAATTCTGCGTGAAAAACTGATTTACCTAAATTAAGGGGGGGGGGTACCTTCCATCCACCATTTTGCACCAAGGAACACCCAAAACTAATCATGAAGGCTCCTCATCAGGATTATCCTATACTTAAAATTTAAATGAAATCTGATAAATGTGCACGAAAAAAACATTTATCTAAATTAAAAGAAGGGGGGGTTAGCCCCCGATCCAAAATTTGAAAATACGAAATTTCTTTTAACTAAATGTATCTTATAGTATAAAAGTTAAGTTCCATTATGGCGGTTCGAACTAGGAAGCGTGCGTTTATTAGCAAAACTTTCTTCCTCCAAGCTATATGATGTCTACATGGAAAACATTGAAACTAAACATTGAAATTAAAGTACTTTATGAAAATTTAAATCGCAAAAATGAACGGATGACATTGATAAAATTGATTTAATTAAAGCAAAGACTTTTTCAAAAATTTTTGATTTGCCGTGTGACACAAAGTGTTCAGCTGTAAGCATACAAAATTCGAAATCTACGACTTAGTTAGACGATAGTTTTTGTGTACGGACTCTGTGACAGACGGACAGATAGGGGAAAGAGAAGAATTGGGTTCGTCAGATAAACGAAAACCTGGAAAAGAAAGTGATCTCATAATTTAAACTCAGCAGAAAATAAGTGGGTGGTTCAAATAAACCTCACTCAAGATAAATGTTCCGAAGATTTTTCTCTTCTCAACAGCGTTAGAAATATCTAAGCAAATAATTTAACAAGAATGGCGAGATGAAACGATCAAATAAACAGACAGCCGAGCTATATAATTTATTCCACTATCTTAACGTGACAAGAAAGCTTAGTTTCGTTATCTCACAATTCCTTCTGTAAGTCAGCTTAGATGATCCAAACATATGATAACTTAGATAAGAATCTCGAAAATCTGAATGAAAGATTTGATAAATCTACGCTCTTTCTGTTGCTTTCGTTATAATAAAACTTCAAATTTAATATTTTTTTTAGCTAATTTGAACTTTTTAGGAGCGTTCGTAGTTATATATATATACCTAGCTTTTCTGTCTGTCCGTCCGCTTATGTCTTTCCGCCCACATATAATTGAGCAAAAATTTCCCAGGCTAATGATTTGAAATTTAATCTGTATAATTATCGCAGAATTTTGTCGCGTTATTTTTCAATTCCAATGCAATCTAATCAAAAATTTAAAAAAGATATTAATAAGCTGAGTGCCTACGTCAGCATCCGGTGACCAAAACTGAACTTTCTGCATCAGTCAAAGTTGACTGGCAGGCTAGAATTTCTTTAAAATTTACTTGACTTCTATGTATTACAGGATTATATATTTTTTTAAATAATTACTTAAGGCAATATTTTTTATATATATTTTTTTATTTTTTATTTATTTATTTATTTATTTATTTTTTAGTTTTACATAATATTTTACACTGTCAGTCACCGGTGACAGTGTAAAATATAGGAAAACTGGCCTATGCAGAAAGTTCAGTGTCAGTCACCGTGGCACTCAAAGTCTTAACAAAAGTATTTTTTCATTCTAATAAAACCTTTCATACGTAAATAATTCAGTGATATCCCATCACTTAGAGGTTGTGATGCTAACTGCAGCGTATTTTGTATGGCGTCATATTATTTTACTACTACTGGATTTAATACGTAATAAAACAACTGAATAAATATCATTGCAGTTCCAGACACATTTAATGTATTTAAAAAAAGTGTCCTTGTTTATTGAAGTATGATTTAAATTACAGCTGTTCACAAATTAAAACCGACTACGTTTCCAGACATATTTCCCTTCTTAAATGCACAAAATTTGCACATATTTTCTCAGATACATAAAAATTACACAGAATTTTAATATTTTCCCATATAAAGTCAAAGATGCGTTCGCGAGATGTGGTAAATTTTGTTAATACACTCAGCGTAATTACCCTTACAAAATAAAACTTAAGTGACTTTTTCTCCATGTTCATATTTTCTTAATTTTCATATTTAAAAAAAATGAGATAGAGATTTAAACTTTTTGTACAGGTTTTGTAATTCCATATGAGATAAATTCTGTGCATAGAATTAGTCTCCAGGTTTTTTGCTGTGTTTTAAAAAATAAAGGTATCTGGAAATGTGTTGATTTCATCGTTTTACACTATGTTGAAATAAATGTTATATTAGATGCATCTAAAAATCCTTGCGTAGGCTTGTGTAATACGCATATCAAAATATTTTTTTAATTTTTTGAAAAATTATGTATTCACTACTAAAAGGCATGTACTATTAATAGTACATGTCTTTTAATGGAGTATTATTTTGTTTTAAGAAATACTTTTGTTACTATTTACATATAGTAATGTTAAGTATATGTCTCTGCATTTACTATACGACTCCATTTATGTTAAAGCATTTAGTAATAATGATTATTTTTATTATTTTCTTAATTCACTTTGCGCCGTTTGTGATTTTTTTATTTTAAAGATATATTTCAAATTTTAAATTTTAAATTAAAATTAATTTTCGAAAAGAAACGTGTTTAATAAAGCGTAAAAAGTATTAGAAAGTTGTAATATAAATTTAATTTTGTTGTAATACAGCATTTTCAAAACACCTCCAAAAATTCTTCCTCAGCCTGTTTTCATATGAATATCAGTTGAATAGTAGGCAAACCAAAAGAATTCATCATCTTTGAGAGAATGAAATATTCGCTATTAAACACTAATTAATTTATTTGGATAGCTAGTGTTAATATTATTAACGTAAAAGTAAATTTTTCTAAAATGTGAACAAAAAATTCGGACCCGAAAGGGCTCTAAAAAAGCTAATGTTGATTTTACATATATCCAAATTCCTATAAATGTTTTTAAAATTTTAATTAAATATGCAGTTAAATTTATATATTTTTTGAAAGTGTACTTTTAGTTGAAGACTGATATGCAATGAGTTCTTCACCATTTAAGGGTGTATTCGAAAAAACGGTTTTCCATCTTCAACAGCTCGAAATTTTCCGATACAATTTCAGACACATTTTTAAAAGTAGAAACATGAAACTTGCTGAGGAGATTTTTGAAGAGACGTATAAGGTGCCGTGTGATGTCTTCTTACGCTCGATTCATTAGAATTTGATTTATAAATAATTGCCTTCTCAGTATGACTCTTTTTTTTTTTTTTTTTCGTTCGCAGACCTCCCGCTTCGGAAAAATCTGTTCAAAATGCTATTTTTGATTGCTTTTTTTGCAATATTTTCTGCATTTATCAGAGAATCGATGATTACGGCACCTTGTGTACTTTCTAAATAAGAGAATTTGAAAGTTTGATGCATTTGAAAGCAAAAGTGAACCTAAAAATAAATCGGAAAATAAGCAGTTTGAATCGAAATACACCCTTAAACCACATTTTTAGGGGGGGGGGGGAATGCACTGCAAATTCGTGAAACACATTTGCAGAACTAACTGAACATAAAAATCAACACTTTTAACTAAAATCGTCTTCGATTGTGTTGTGAATATGTCGCGAATGCATTGTACGAAATAAAAAGATTGTGTAAAAAGTGTTTTAAAAATTACAAGAGGAGAAAATGTGTTTTTGAAATTTCGAATTTTCGTGTTAAAATTCTTTATTAGTAATCTAAATTGCGTAGTGTTTACAATGTGTTGTTAATTTGGGGACAAAGTGTTGCACAGCACAACATTATTTAAAGAAACTACCGCAGAACTATGACATTATATTATTATTTTTTTTTCATTTATATGTATTTGGAGTTATGCCGCATTTTTTTCCTGTAATCTTTCGAGATAAAACCAAAATTTTTATGTGTTAAGTGAATTTCAAATTTTATTGATATTACTTACAATATTCTTGTACATTTATCAAATTACTGATGTTTTTAGACACGATCCTGTGAAAAACACGTTAATTCTAATAAATTAAAAAATAATTAAAGCGTGTTTTTTTTCTTTTTTTTTTTTATTAAGTTATCTTTTTTCTGAAACATAATTTCTTATCGTGTTCATCATTTAAAGTAGATGTAACATGTACTTAGTCTGCGATATATGTCTTAAATATGCAATTCGTCTGGTTATTTAGACATTACGCTAGACATCATGGTATAATAACATGAATCACTCAAGCTATAAATTTCGGTATTATGCGGGAAAACTGCATATGAAAAAGCTATTACTCTTTCGAATGATTTATAGATTTTTTTTTTTTTTTAATCTTCGCTTATTTTTTTACCTGTAAAAATCAAAATGAGTTGGGAATTGCACATCAAGCATAGCAAATGAGGTGCGTTCGTACATTCGTACCAAAACAATATGTCCCCTGTACCATTACGTATTGAATACCTGTAAATTACTGACTTGTAAATTACGGACCTGTAAATTATTCAGAAATATGCTTTGCATCACAAATTGTGCAAAATGTATAAGTATATACATTATAGATGCATATCAATTTTATTACGTTTGAAAGGGTTTAACATCTTTAAAATGCACTTGAAACTATTTTTCCCCATTGAGCGTGATGTAACGGAATACTTTTCATTGTCCTTGTAATTGATCTATCCATCCGATTTTCATAAAATTTGAAATGACTCCACAAAATTAAGTAACAATTTATTTAAATTTCACATGATTTGGTTGGGCAGTTTTTGCTCTATTATATGCGGTCAGACGGACGGACGGAGGACCTTAACGACAACTATATAGGGGCTACGTATTTTACATAATTACGAATGCACCAAAAAAAGTTGATTTTGTATTGAATTAATTAAACAGTAACCAAATGGGATACGTGGAAAATTATTTAATCTCATCTATATACAAAATGACGAATTTCTAACACATTTATGGAGTCATTTTTAACGAGATTTTTGAAATACACATAGTTTCGGTCCGGTCGAATTTTCAACAATATATTCGCCAAAAATGAAAACAAAACCGAATTTTCAATCAATCTCTACTCATTGTTGTTGTCATTATTATAATAGTCTATATCGTATGCGTATAAATATCAGCAGCTTAAAAAACTAGCGTGTGAATGCTGGCCAAACTTTATATACAACCTTGACCGAGAGCTAAGAAAAAAAAAAAAAAAAAAAAAAAACAGAAGTTGTGTTTGCCTTGATAAACTCAATGCTTTTGCCCATAAAACACATACACAATAAAACGCATTTTCAAATAGGCAAAAATGAGTGGGAAAAATGTTCTAGAAAAGGCGTTTTCATTTTGTTAACAAGTGGCCTTTTCAATCTTCTCTTCTGCTTTTATTATCTCATGCCTGAGAACTCTATTTATTTATCTTACCAAAATAAATAAATCTTGTTTACATTTGGGTAAATTATAAAAAGTATATCGATTTTTTTTTTTTTTTTTTTTTTTTTAATGATTTGAGATTCGTATTGAACGTATGGTTATTTAAATTTTATTTATAAACAATAAAATTTTGCTTTTTTCTCCTAAATTTTTTTCTCCTAAAATTTAATTGTTAAGAAATTGACGTATATTTAATTCTCCTGTAGGTATATATAGATGGAGCACAAATGTATAAAATGTTCTGTAATGAAATTTCAAATGAAAAAGATTGATTTTTCTTATTTAATAGTTTTTCTAATAAACTGCAAATTAATGTGTATGTATAAAGATCACAATTATTATTTTTAATACTCGCGAAAATACTAAATCAGGACGAATGGTGAATAAAATTTGCTAACTATGATATGAAATACAGCACATAGACTGTTAACATTTAAAATTCTCCCCCTCCCCCCCCCTCCCCCCCCTCCAAAAAAAAAAAAAAAGTTGAATGTCACATTACAGCCCACAAAACATGCCGTAAAATTCACAAAGTGAGAGAATTAGAGAACAACAAATCATAAAGAAAAATATCATATGAGTTACTTTTTTGGGAGGTTTTGTTTTTTGAGTTTTGCCGAAGTTTTTAGTTTTTAGCTTATTTATTTATTTATTTTCAAAAATGAACTTCCCACAGTTAGAAGGAGTGAACATATTGAAATTATTTAAAAAATATATAGGATATGTGTAATAAGATAATAATTATACGATTTTTTTTTTCTGTATAAAGAAAAATCTTGGAAAGTGGAATAATTAATATTTAAATTTGGATTTATTTATATACTTAATGGGAATTAGTATGTAACTACCGACAGTTGAAATGTTCAGTCAACATTTGGATTTATTGTTATTGTTTTTTTAAAACCAAAGAATAAACTTGCCAATGTAACCAATGTGATTTTCCTAAAAATAAGTCAGGTATAATTAGTTAATATATATTTTTTAATTAAGTAAACATGATGAAACACAACCACAAATCCATGGCGAAAACATTCTTTTCTTTAGCCGGGGGGGGGGGGAGGCGGGGAGATACGTAAGTTTGTTTAGTGTGTGCTCTAAATTAATGTGTTTATACAATATCTGATTATTTAAATTTTAGATCCACCCGAAATAATAATAACAGTAATAATAATGATAATACAGACAACAGGAAAAAAAAAACTTTCAGTCTTACAAATAAGCCGAACAAATAAACCTTTTCTATTACATTTTAAAACTTTAACCCGTCAGCACACGCACTGGGATAAAATTTTCTCTAGTCACATGGTAACCCAATCTGAAAATGTATAGTCACATGTGTGCTAAAGGTTTAAACTAAAAAGATGTAGTTCCTAGATTTACTCTAATTATCAATTATTTTCAACTTCATCTGTAAAAAGATTAGCGATAAAGGATCATGTAAAATTTCTCCGATGATTTTAAATTAAAATGAAATGTTATTGTACCAAATGATTCTTTTGGGGTTATTTCGAATATTATATTAAGATTGATGTAACATAAATGAATCGATAGCAAGGTTGAATGAAAAAGTTATTTTAATAGTTTGTGGGTAATTCACGAAAAGTAATAAATTATAATAGCGATCATTGTAAAAACAAACTCTTCTATAATAAAGGTTCAGTATTGGTTTTAAAAAAATTGCAATCAGAAAATATAAATATTGATTTAATTCAACGTATCCTTACATAAAAAAATAAATATATATATATTGATGTAATTAAAATGCATTAAAATTGGCCAATACACCTATTTTTCAGATGCTATTCTCTTCTTTTACCCATTCAATTCCAAATGCTATTCATTCTAAAGACATCTCTATACAATGAACTGCATCAAAATTTTAATTACCTAATAATATTTTTTTTAAAGGCTTTTAACACTAATATACAAATTTATTTTTCTAATCTTGTTTCAATTTTTTACCATTCATTCCTTACTACTTTAGTCAATATAATACCTCTCCACGTTCAATTAAATGAAGATTTAAACAACACATTTTAAAATGCATCAAAGTTTATATATTACATTAAAATTATATAATTCATTAAAATTAATATAATATGAAATATATAGAGACGGTTTTATTGTGAAATAAGAGAAAAAATATATCCTAGATTTTTCTCTACTAATCATTTATTTTCAATTAAATTCGTAAAAAGCTTGGCAATAAAGGGTCATATACAATTTCTTCGATGATCTTAAATTAAAATGAAATATTATTTTGTACCAAATAAATTTCGCAGTTTTTTTTTTTTTTTTTTTTTTTTTTTTTTTTTTTTTTTTTTAAATATGACGGGTTTTTTCAAATGAGAGGAAAGTAAAACTGCAAGGTATCCCATAAAATAATTTCATTTAACCTTTTACCCGTAGCACTGTGAACTACTTGTCAGATTCATTTGAAATTTTTATATCGGTTATTTAGATTAATTTCCAGTATATGTGCAAAAATTTTTACTATTACTTAAAATATAAACTGAGATACAGGTATGTTCCACATATGAAACATTCACATTGAAAAAAGCATGAAACAAAAATAGCATATGTTAATTCATTTCATTTACGCATGAAAATATATAAAAAATCAGTACACAGTGAAATAACCATTCATCACAGCACATACATTTGAATTGTATAGGAATGGACAGCGTCCCCGTAGTTTATGCTTTTAAATATTTTGTTACTTTTCAACAAGCATCAAATTGGGAAATGCAAACAGTTGTTGAAAGGTATTTTATAATCTATATACGCTAACGTATGTGGCACAAAAATCACGATTTTTTGTTAATTGTTTAATGGCAACATCCAAATGAAACGCATCTTATGGGTTACTGTGCAAAAGTCGTTTGGTAAGATTTATGCTGTGGTAAATTGGGTTTATTTATGTTTTGTTCCTTCTCTGCAATTATGGAGTTTCAAAATATCATTATTTTTATTTTTTCTTAATTTATTATTTTCATATATATTCATTAATTTTCATATAATTCATTATAAATTCATTTCATATAATTCATTATTTCTCATTATTTTTATTTTTATTTTTGCTTAAAAAAATAAATAAAACTCACGAATTTAAAATTTTTTAGTTTCAAATTAAAGTTATGTATTATAAATGAAATGAATGAAAGGATTATAATATTATATTTTAAATAATTAATAGAATACGAAAAAATGCCACGCGTACAATATTTGGCAATTTATTATCTGCGCCGGGCTAGCATAAAAATACTGAGTTCTTGATTTATCAGCACAGACGTCATATATGCTCTACATTGGCGCGTTATTTTTCCTGACGCCAATTCGGCGAAAATGCCGCTTTCAAATACCAGTTACATACACATTTTAAACTAATTTCTATTATTATAAAAAATTACCACGTGAGGCACATGTAATTGTCATTTTGTTGTAATCGCGCCAATGTGGTGTGCATATGGCACCTGTGTCTATTTCTCTAGCTGAATCTTCTAATTTGGCAAAAAAAAAAAAGAGCAATTAAAATAAATAATGAATAAAAGCAATATGATTTAATGCCTAGTATACATTCAAGGGAGACCAAAGTGGTCGCCAAGGGCGGCTATTATGTTAAAATGTCTTCAAAAAGATACATTTAAAATTTCAAATAAATTAAAAATACATTTAAACAATTGCAGTTGAAAAAACTATAATATCAAGATTGATGTAACATAAATGAATCGATAGCAAGATTGAATACGTAAATGGGAAGTTATTTTAATAATTTGTGGGAAAATTAACGAAAAGTAATAAATTCTAATAATGGTCATTGTAAAAAGAAATTCTGCTTTAATGAAGTGATCGTAACATTTGCTGTTATAACAGAACTTTTGATATAATTAATTCAAGATTTTATGTAATTAAAACAAGAAAATATGTAAGAATTCGGTTAAATTATTAAAAAATATCGAAAGATTATTCTGGGAGATGCAGTTTTGTATTTATAAATTAACAATTGGATATTAAATTGTTTGTGGAAACATGTTATTTATTTTAATAATTTTTAAATTCTAAATTTATAAACAGTTGAAAATTGAAAAACATTAAAAGAATAAATGCGAATCACGATTAACATTTTTTTAAATTTAATTTTCCTTTAATTTAAATTTATTTTAATAACTTATTTTATCACACATTCCTTTTTACTTTTGAAGGTTGTGTGGGAGGAGGGGGGGGGGAGCACATTCATATCATATCTATTTTTTTCCTAATTAACCAATAAATTTGTAATTTTTTTTTTCCATTTTGTTGTTGTTGTAATTGAAAAATATATTAAGTCATTTGAGAGGAATGCCTGAATGGCTTTAAGATAGCAGTTCCTAACTTTTATTGTTGAACAACCCACCTAAAAAAAAAAAAAAAAAAAAAAATCGTTATTATTAAGATGTATCTAATACCAGTATTGGAATTATTATATAACTTCTATAAGCTATAAACGGTATCCTATCGTACGAAAAAGGCAAATATTCATACCAAGAATACACACAAAAAAAAAGGTAATTTCAATGTGTAAGTGTAATAATAATAAAAGAACACACATATTAAAAAGAAAATGAAAAATAGTTTAATTATTATCAAAACAAAACTTTTCAATCAATGATATTTCTTGTGTTTACCATTGAGGTCATCTATAGGGGTAAAACTGATTAATTTTAACCTTAAGGCTGTTCTCAACTGCTTTGCGCAAAAGATTTTGACACATTTAAAAATTCGTTTTTTAACAGAAAGGTATAAAATTACAAGGTCTGATTGTGAAATCGATTTTGAATCGAACTGTGCTTTCTATTTTATGATAATTAAATAACCTATCGAGTTATAAGCGATTTTGATCACTTGATCTTACGCTTTTCTCCCTTCGTTGACTGTTTTTTCTGCTTTTGTCGAGAAATGCGGTTCAAAACGCTAACTTTGACGGCATGTTCTGAAAAATCTAATGCTAGTCATGTCTTCACAACATGGTGCGAAATTGTTACATTAACTGCGAGGGTGGGTCTCAGTTACCCTTTTCAACTTTGCGTACGCGTAACTCCTACTGTGGCTTGTTCACGAGTAAGATATTGCATGCGACGATTAGACTAAAGGCTCGGAGCGAACAGCACTAGTTTTTATTACACTAAAAGAGCAATCAATCAATCTTTGTTGACCGAACGAAACACGGGTAAAATCTCTTTAATCTCTTTAAATGATTTTTGAGGGGCTGACCCTCCCAAATTTACAAAGGAAGGAGAACTTTTATCTCCCCACATCTACAGTCGTAAAGCTGTCAACTGACTTCGCTTTCGATTTCTCTCTTGAAGTTCGGATTCAGTGCACTGACAGTGCACTTTTAGATCAAAGCGCCGAAACGAAAGATCAAAGATAGCGCAAGAAGTTAGTGCTATCTGCGTAGACCTTAACTCAATACTTCCATCTACTGAGGAGACCGGCAACATCGCACGGGTAGTTCAAGCAAAATAAAATGTGCCGGGTCTCACAGACACAACTCCCATGAACTGTTTAAAAAATCAATTGTCATTTGATGAAATTTTACCGTCTTTTTAAAGATACTAAAAATTTACGGAAGCAATTTTTTAAAACGCAATGTCATAGGCATCTGACCTGCATTTTCTGATAATGAAAACCATATTTTAATGATTATATTAGCTATAATGAGGTACAGAATTTTTAAATTTTCAGATATTTTAACGTCTGATTTCGCTATTGGAACACTGCAAATTCGTGAAAATTCTTTACACCATTAAGGGGGCTCACGGGTTGATCAATACGGAAAAACATGTAAACAGAGCTCTCGCTTCGAGCCGATATAAAAACAAAAGTATTCAATGTAATTAATTTAAACTTTCTGATATTTTAAAGATATGTTTGTAGTCTTATAAAATTACAATATGAAGTATTTCAATGTAATATAATAAAAAATATAGCGAAATGTATGTAACACAATTTTCGAAAAAAAAAATTATATGCTATATCACCAACACCAAAATACCTTAACGTTGAATTGATTTAAGAAGCTAATTTTTATTTTAAAATGATCAGGAAACTTTACTCTAGAGAATGAATTAAAGATATAAAAATCCCTCAAAAAAAAAAAAAAAAAAAAAAAAAAAAAAAAAAAAAAAAAAAAAATTGGTTGCCTGTAAAGTCGGTATACGGGCGAAAGTTTTACGTGACAACGACTTTGAGTTGTAAAATAATTTTAATGTGAATATTCATTCGTATAGTAGGAAGAAGGATGAAATAATAGTAACAATTTAAAACATTTATTTATACAAAGAATTATATTTAAAACATTAATTTATACAAAGAATCTCGCACTGAATTTCATATTAACAAAATTTTATTTTTACCTTTACACATACATACGTATTTATATACAAATATACATACAATAACTTGCAATACACTGTGTTTGTTAAACACATTTTACTTCATGTTTATTGATGTCAAATGTTGAATTTTGTAAACAGCATATTAAAGAATTTTTCAATGAGCAGAATATAACTAAAGTAAAATGGCTTTCACTAATCACATATCATTAGTTTTCCATAATATACCACCGAATTACGAAATAAACTACACTTATTTTCTTTGTACTTTATACTAATAACTAATACATAACGTATTTCGTCTTAGTTTGATACTATCTAAAATTCCTATTAAGCACCGCCCCTTCCTTGCAGCGAATTCACATTCACGTTCAGAAAATGGTCCCACAAGTGACCGGAAAAAGTTAAGAGAAAAGTGAGCGCGTATCGTGAGCGGAGCGTAACGTAACGTAACGCAGTTTCTTGAAGTGTCTCCCGGCAAACCAATTTACAAGACGTTGTCACGTCAAAAAAAAAAAAAAAAAAAAAAAAAAAAAAAAAAAAAAAAAAAAAAATTAAAAAAACTCTTAAATTTGAAAATTTAAAAAACCTCTAAAAAATACAACTTTTTTTCATTAAAAATACTCAAAATATTAAACTATCTAAAATATATTAATTCATAACTTAGATAATGATGTTATATAGATGCAAAAAAAAAATTAAGCCATTCCATCAAATAGATTTTTTTTTAAATTTTGGTGTTAGTCGTCAAAAATCAAGTTTTGAAAAAACGCGACTTAAAGTTGAAATTATATGGATGCGGCTATGAAAGTGTTGATACATAAATGCTTATAACTCCGTTAAAAATGCAAATATTTTTATGCGGTTTTTTGCATTGAGTTAAGAATTAAATGAATAATCAAACTAGATCATAAACAAAAATCGATTTTTTGAAAAGTTTTCAATTCCTGAGCCCCCTTAACTGAACATAATAATTAACACTTCTATCGAAAATCGTTTTTGATTGTATTATTGTATTGTGAATGTGTTGTGCCGGAAAAATGATTGTAGAAAAGTGTTGTTTAAAATTACATAATTTGTCGAGAAATGCAGTTACATTGATATTTGTTGACAAAAATTATTCAATTCACTCATAATCTCCCCCGGTTTTTTTTTTTTTTTTTTTTTTTTTTTTTTTTTTTTTTACTATAAGGCAAACCGTTTCTTATTTCCTTTTTAAAATTGTGTAATTTTAAAGGCACCATGTAGAAAGTGTTTCGAAAGTGTTTTACATGTTTTGTTTTACAGTATTCTAAACTGTGTGGTGTATGTATGTAATGTATTGTTAATTTGTTGATAAAGTGATGTGAATCACAACAGTATTTTAAGAAAATATTTTTATCAGCACTGTTTATAACACTATTTCAATTCAATTAACGCTATTTTTAGAACACATTCATAGATAGCAACACATTTACAGTATATCAAGAACACAATCACAACAGATAAAACATTTTATATATGAAGTTTATCTAATTCACAACACATTAATGTGTTGTAAATTTAGTGACAAAAAGTGTTTTAAAATGTGTTTATTTTTGTGCATTGAAAATTTGCAGTGAAGGTTCGAGTGAAGCATTTGCACAGCAATAAAGAGATTAAAATTTAGACATAGACTTCTTTGTCTTATTTTATTTCTTATCATATATGTACGGTGAGCATTCCACCGATACCGATTACGAATGCAAATGTAAAAATATCAAGCGATCGTTTCACCAAAGCGTAGCCATCATTGTAACATGGCGTGGGCTTAGAACAAAAGACCGGTGGTTGTAAACTATCTGTCTGCCATTGTGCATGTTGTCTACAAGCTACAATAGCTGTACATAATCGTTTTGTTATTCTAGAAACGACCATTATTTATTTATGTTTATCATTTGTCAGTTTGAAAGTTTGATTTTAATATTTAAGGGTTGCGCTATGATTTAAGGAACTTCTAAAAATAGTTCTTCTATCCCGACTTTTTCGTTTACACTGGATTTCTTTTGTCAAAGAGATAGTATTAAAAACGAATAAATTTATTTATTTTTTAGATGTATAACTCTTTCGCCGGATAATAATATTTTGTCATAAAAAAAAAAAAAAAAAACAAGGTAGAACCCGTCTAATTTTGACGAAAGAAAATGTTTAAGAAGGAACTGTTTCATTGACTTATAATAAACCTACAAAATTAGTTACATTAAAAAATGCATTTTGTATTGGTGAGTTTACTCTTAAGCAAACGATATTTAACGTCAAAATAACAAAATACTATTTCTATAAAACTCGGTTGTTGAATTGTTAAAGGTAAACTTTTATCGTACATGTAAGCAGTAAAAAATAATAAAGATACGTTATTATGATAAAGTTATCAATTAAAGTTCTTATGCTAGTATTCCAAAATGAAAAAAAAGCAAAATTTATTCAACTTTGACTCAATCACAGAAATTTTCCCGTGAAATCTAAACCGGGCATCATTTTCACCATACGAAAATTTACAAATGCACATTTCGTATCTGTATTCACCCTTTCAAAAAAAAAAAAAAAAAAAAAAAAAAAAAAAAAAAAAAAAGGCATTTTAATTTAATAATTTTGATCCAAAACTTGAAATCTTAATGCTATTAGTTGAAACGGATATTAAACTGCTGATATTTTTTTACGTGTAAATCAAATTTTTATAAATGAAACCAAAATGCACCTGATTTTATGACTGAAGATAATTAAATTTTATTTTTTTAAACTTTTAATGAGAAAATGGCAACATAAAGATACAGTAATCATTTTTTTTTCTTTTTTACCTTTGCTTTTAATAGAAATGGAGCCTGTTGCCATAATTAGAAAAGCGTTATTAAAAACTACAAATAATAATAATAATAATAATAATAATAATAATAATAATAATAATAATAATATTTCAAAAACAAATTAAGATACAATTTTAAAACAAATTTTATTTAAAAGTGCATTTTTCCCCCTATACGATGGTGTAAAAAATAAAAATGGGCGATATTAAGAAGTTTAAAAATTTGTAGTAGTAAAATTTGCAATACCGAAATTTTATTTAAAATTTGAAAGTGTTGCCATTCGCAATATGACGTATGCATTACGCACAGATACGTTTGGGCGTTGTAATATAGATGGACCATATATATTTATGTTTATAATTTAAAAGATTGCAAATTTGATTTCAATATTAGAGGATTATGCTGTGATTTAATCATTTTCTAAAACTTTTTGCGTACATCTTGTGCAAATTAGTAGCAGAAATATAGATTTGAAATAAATAAACCGTACCTGAAAATTTTTTATTCAGTGTTGATTAATACTAATTATTTCAAACTTTGAAGGTTAAGAAGGTTATATAATGACAGTACAAACAGAAAATAAATCTCTTTAAAAACTTAGGTGATGTTTTCCCATTTGTATACAAATAATAAAAGCAATGTAAATTAGAAATTAATAAACAAGAAATAAGAGAAAACTTTAAGTTAGTAAAACAACACTAGTGCAAAATAAAACTAATTAATGATAATAAAATCATAATAAACAATTTTTACATTTTGTATTTTTTTTTTAATTTGAAAATATTTTATTGTTGTAATTTTTAAACTAGTTGACATATTTTAGCAGGACATGGTTTAGCGTAATCACCTACGCTAAATTAACGAATTGTATATATATATATATATATATAATAAAATTATTTATTTCCAATTAAGTTTTTAAAATGTGTAGTTTCTCTTTATAATTCAGATAAGCAGGGAGTGAGTACAGAATTCTACACTGCATGTATGAAAAAAGTTAAATTATATAAACAAGTGTACAAAAAATTAAAAATCAAAGTGCTTTAGAAAATAACCGTTAGATTAAGTTTGGCCGTTAACAAAGAAAAAATATTTTTATTGCTTTATATTAGACAGACTGTTTGCATTTTTATCAGATTACAGAATCGAAGTTTTTTAATTACGATTCCTCAACAATTTTAAATTCTCACTGAAGAAGAATTTTAGTGTAACATTAATTTTATTTCTGATTTCCTGTGAAGAACAAATGTATAAAATTTTTACCACTCTAATTTAATATTTTTACTCTTTTTTTTTAGTTTACTGAAAAGTGATCATAATTTTTCGATTGTTATGCCAAGCTTTACTTAAGTTTGTTCTCAACTGCTCCGCTCAATAAGCACAAAACGTTTTAACACATTAACAAATTCATTTTTTAACGGAAAGATATAAAATTGGAAGGTCTGACTATGTAAGCCCTTTCGAATCGGTCTCATTTTTCCATTTTGTGATAAATAAATTGCCTACCGAGTTATAAGATATTTTGATCACGTGATTTTCTACCTTTCGCTGACTGGTTTTTCTGCTTTCGTCGGAAAATGAGGATTTTTGATAGTTTGTTCTGAAATATCTATTGCGTTTACTCAAAAGCAGGAGAATGCGTGCGATTAGATAGTTTCTGAATAACAACACCTGCTAGTTTCACGCGTTCGCAAACAAAAATGAATTAAAACCTATGTCACAAAGTTGTTATTTTTTATTAAAGAACATCCTTTATCACAGATTTCAGCGAATAAATAAAACTATTATTTTTATTATGAAAAATAAAAATTAAGAAGAGTTTGAAACCATGGTTTATAAGGTACCCTGGGGTAATAACGCCAGGCGGGGTAATAACGCCAAGTGCTTATATTTTGCATAATTATGAAATAATCAGGTAAATGACACCCATGTGCTCTGCGCAGAAGGGTTTTGAGTCATATAAATCGCAAAAAACAGCTTCAAGTTAATTTGTTTCATTTTTAGGTCTTATTGTTTTTACAAACAACTAAAATTAACGCTTCATCTAAAATTTGCGAGATACGTTTTGTGATGTGAAGACTATCTTTTTATCTGGAAATACTTTGTTAATTACATAAATTTGTAGTGCATTTCATGTACTTTTAAAATGTTGTTGAAGATTTTGGATACCTTCTCGATATAATTTGTAATTTAAAATGTACTGCGCAATAACTATACCGGGGTAATAACGCCAATCCTTGACTTTAGTACCCCGGTTGATTCCCTACAGTGGCCGAGCTACATCCTAAATACTGATTCAAATAAACACAGTTAAAACTGTCCAATGTTTCTCATATTTCTATTTAAGCGGTCCTTTTTAAGCAAAAAAGAAGCTCACGGTCTGATATTCTTTTGCCTCATCCCCTCCGCCCACACCACACCTTTATTTTTCTTACACTTTCACAAAAAATTGAACATTTTCAATAGCTTAGAATGCAATTTGTCAATTTCTAAGTTTGTAGAGTTTGTATTTTTAGAACTGGGCTATCTACATGCAATTATTCCATCTTATTTCATAGTTTTGTTTGCATGGCGTTATTACCCATATAGGTGGGTAATAACGCCAAATAGCATTGGTCAAGAAAAAACGCCATTACATTTTATGAATACATATCTGTTAAATTATTTTATTTTATATAGATAGTCAATGAGTTGCTGTATCAGATCCTATATTTGTTTGAAAAATACAATCTAAAACTAAGCCGTGAAAATTGGTAGAACCTTAACGTGGCGTTATTACCCCAGGGTACCTTATATAGAAATCGTGGTTAGAAACTATATAGAAATTGTAATCAAAATTAAATAACAAGAACAAAAAATAGTAAAATTTTGAATCAAAACTGTAAAATAATAATAATAATAATAATAATAATAATAATAATAATTATAATACCAAAAATGCATTTTATAAAAATATGCAATACAATCTCTCGCAACATACCTTCGAATCCGATTTTTAAAATATCTTTCAGTTTCATTTATTTAGATAAAGAAATATTTTTAAATATTTTGTGTGATATATTAATCAAATGGAAAATATTCCTTTAATTTTTAAAAAAATACATAAAAATAATTTCATCATTATGTCATAATTTATTTCATCATCTTAACTCTTTATGTCATCAGCATAAAGAGTTTTAACTTAAAAATAACTTGGCGGAAATTAAGTTTTTATACGATTAAAAAAAAATAATAATAATAAATATACTTGGTTCTTATTAAAGTAACATTGAATAAAATTAACAATATGCTATAAAAATTTTTTTATTTTTATCATATTTACAACATTTTTTGGTTTCATATCCCACACTTGTTTTTTATATTGACAATAGAAAATAAATACATTATAAAAACATTTTTTTTAATACAGAATCAGATCATGTTATTATTATTTTTTAAATTTATTGCTTGAAATATACGCTACGGCTTCAAAATAATCGCTGTACGTGTTTTAAAAATATACTAGCGGACCCGACAGACGTTGTCCTGTCACCGCTATCCTTAATATACATTCAACAACCTCCACGTTGTCCTTCTTGGCACCGACTCCAGAAAATCAAATAAATGTACGTAAATATGATAATACGCAGGATAAACACTACGCTCTTAATTTAATTTCTTATTACAATTATGTAAGGAAATTATTTTTCACCCTTCAGTAATTTTTGAAGTCGGTTCAATTCTTGATAGAAAAGTTTATTTTTCTCTTTTTAGTTAAAAGTTAACGATTGTCTGAAGTCGGTTAATCAAAATTATAATACAGGAAATATTATTGTAAAGCATACACGTTTGTCAGGAGTGGGGTTCGAACACGCGATCTCTTTCTTCAAGAAGCTGAGCTTAAATCTGGCGCCTTAGACCGCTCCAACATTCCGTACGCACTCCATTCATCGAACTTATTCAACACTTTTAATTAGCGAAAAATCACTAACTATTAGTTTTTGCTTAATTAAAAAAAAGTACTGTATCAATTTCGAAGAAATGTGAATCTAAACCATTCTCGAATCTACTGGAACACACACACACAAAATTTCATCAAAAACGGTCCAGTCGTTTATGAGGAGTTTAATTACATACGCACGCACAGAAGATTTTTATATATAAAGATGAGCATTGAAAATTTCAGGTTTTTGCGCCGAAGACATCGCCAAATTAGGAAAATGTGAATTATCTCACGAACTACTGGACTTAAACAAATTTGCTTAGTACCGTTCGATTCAGCATGAAAAAATACACTAAAATATGTTATCAGATGAAAAAACTACAAAATCCGATTTTTATGGAATTTTTTAAAAGTTTGTTCTGTTTTCTACTCATCTTAGGGGTGGAATTTTCGAAAATCCCTTTTTAGCGGCACTCGATGTTATAAGAAGTATTTTTACCCCAATTTTCAAGATTTTTGGTAAGGTAGATTTTTTTGTGCTATGATTAATACGAAATTCTGACTTTCTTTAATATATATAGCACTTTTAATTAGCGAAAAATCACTAACTATTAGTTTTTGCCTAATTACTAAAAAAGTACTGAAACAATTTCGACGAAATGTGAATCTAAACCATTCTCGAATCTACTGGAACGCACACACAAAATTTCATCAAAAACGGTCCAGTCGTTTATGAGGAGTTTAATTACATACACACGCACAGAAGATTTTTATATATAAAGATGAGCATTGAAAATTTCAGGTTTTTGCGCCGAAGACATCGCCAAATTAGGAAAATGTGAATTATCTCACGAACTACTGGACTTAAATAAATTTGCTTAGTACCGTTCGATTCAGCATGAAAAAATACACTAAAATATGTTATCAGATGAAAAATAACTTCAAAAGGTTATTTTTAAGGAATTTTTTAAAAGTTTGTTCTTTTTTCTACTCATCTTATGGGTGGAATTTTCGAAAATCCCTTTTTAGCGGCACTCGATGTTATAAGAAGTATTTTTACCCCAATTTTCAAGATTTTTGGTAAGGTAGATTTTTTTGTGCTATGATTAATACGAAATTCTGACTTTCTTTAATATATATAGCACTTTTAATTAGCGAAAAATCACTAACTATTAGTTTTTGCCTAATTACTAAAAAAGTACTGAAAAAATTTCGACGAAATGTGAATCTAAACCATTCTCAAATCTATTGGAACACACACACAAAATTTCATCAAAAACGGTCCAGTCGTTTATGAGGAGTTTAATTACATACACACGCACAGAAGATTTTTATATATAAAGATGAATAATTAGATTAAGCACACATAGACACTAGACAACTGTAGGTGTGTTACTTTTTCGCCTATTCTTTACTTGAAATATGATGTCGGAGTCAGATAAGACTTGCTAAACGTGTTTTAAAACATGTTAATAATAATACATTAAACATCAGATAAAGGTTTTCGAAATGTACAAGCATTTTAAAGTGTTTTTGTTTATCTAATTCTACTTGAACATGAGATTGGAACAGAGACGGATTAGTACACGCGCTTAAAATATATACGAATAATAAGAGAATAAGATATAATCGAACATTATTTCATTTTTTTTTCTTTCTCTTTTTCTTTTATTCTTTACTTAAAATGAAAGTCAAAGACCTGTTTTAAAAATCTGTAAACACTGAATCATCTTATCTCGTTTTAAGTTTCTGCATTTTAAATATGTACGAATATATTACGTTTCGGAAAAAGGGAAAATACATGACATTTATTGAAAATAATTTCGATACAAAACACAATTGTATATATTTTTTTAAAAAAAACTTCATGTATTGTAGAATTTTATGCGCTTTCAATAGGGACGTGTGTTGCATAACTCATGTTTCAAAAAAGCGAAAAATAATAATAAATAATAAATAAATAAAATTTCTTTAACGTGCATGAAAACCGTTTCGTCGGAGATGACTAATTTCTTTTTCTTTTCATTTACAAAATAATCATACAATATCATGAAAAAATATTCAGTGTTATCGCAAAATTAAAATATCTTTTAGATATTGATTTTTGGTGAAAGTGCTTGATGAAAGTGAAAGAAGTGAAAGATTTTTGCTCTCAAACGCATAAAATTGACAAAATTCTCTTATTTAGAAACTACACAATGTGCCATGCTTGTCGAGTTTTTGATAAATGCTGAAAATATTTTTTAAAAAAAGGTTGTTAAACTCGGCGTTTTGAACCGAATTTTCTAAAGCGGAGCTCTTTAAACAAAAAAAAAAAAAAAAAAAAAAAAAAAAAAAAAAAGAGGTCTTGACTGAAAAAATAAAATTTTAATGAACCTAAGGAAAAATTGAAATCACACGGCAACTTATTCATATCTTTTAAAAATACTTCAGCAAGTTCCTTGTTTTTATTTTTAAAAATGAGTCTGAAAAAGTATCAGAAAATTTCGAGCTGTTGAGGGTGAAAAAATATCTTTTTGAGTACACCATTAAAAAATAGATGATATATATGACAGACATTTAACTACTGTATTTATTATTTTTATGAATTTCTTTTGTAAAATATAAATATAAAAATAAATGAAAAGTAACGAAGTTATTTTGAACTCCATAATAAAGTTTTAATTTTAAGAAATCATTGTCCCATTTTAAAAATATTCATTGATAATAATAATAATAACAATAACATTTAAAATTTTAGTAGTATCTAAAATTAAATCTTTTACGTAATCATGAAAGTTAATTCTTGTATTAAACAATGCTTGATTACGTTTTAAATTTTTAAATTGAACAAATACAAACATAAAAACATATAAATATTTTCAGTAATACTTATATAGTTAAAACACTTTAAAAAATCGAATTATTAAAAAATAAAATGCAACTTTTAATAATGAAATGTATTGCACTGCTTTATTTTCAGAAAAACTCAGTAAAATCGTAACGTTTAAATTTTAAAAAAACATGTAACGATATATTTCATTAAATTATTGATAAAATATGTGCATTTTTAATTAAAAATAAATTTCCTTTTATTTAAACTTAATTCACAACAATTAAAACTAAAATAATACAGCATTAAGCACAAAAAAAAAAAAAAAAAAAAAAATACAGCAAAGTTTTTAAAATAAAATAAATTATTTTTGAGACATGGGAATTTTGTTAGCATTCTATAAAAGACTATTTCTATTTATTCAGATTTATGATGATGTTTAAAAATACACCAATAACCCTTTATGAATATTAAAAAATAAAGATAAAAAATAGCAACTTTTAATGATGAAATGTATTGTACTGTATCACTTTCAGTAAAACTCGTTATGATAGCAACGTTTGAATTTTTAAAAACATGTAACTATCTATTTCATTAAATTATTGATAAAATATGTGCATTTTTAAGGGTGTATTCGAAAAAACGCTTTTCCATCTTCAACAGCTCAAAATTTTCCGATACAATTTCAGACACATTTTTAGAAGTAGATACATGAAACTTGCTGAGAGTATTTTTGAAATGATGTACAAGGTGCCGTGAGATGTCATTTTACGCTCAATTTATTAGAATTTGATTTATGAACAATTATCATCTCAGTATGACACTATTTTTTGTTCCCAAAACTCTCGCTTCGGAAAAATCTGTTCAAAATGCAGTTTTTGATTGTTTTTTTTTGCAATATTTTCTGCATTTATCAAAGAATCGATAGTCACGGCACCTTGAATACTTTCTATATAAGAGAATCTGCGACTTTGATGAGTTTGAGAGCAAAAGTGAATTCAAAAATAAATCGGAAAATAAGCAGTTTGAATCGAAATACACCCTTAAGAGCCCACAATAGTCACAGAAAAAGTACGCAAAAAGACCCGGATGATTATGTAAAAGTCTATGGGAGCGTTCTTTTCTAATATCTCGCTCAAATTTTAATATTTTTACATGATTTTTTTTTTTTTTTTTTTTGCATAGGCTAGCTTAGGACGATCTACAACCGGGCTAGTTTTTACTTTTTCACTTTTGGTTTCAGATTTAAAAAAAAAAAAAAAATATTTTAACTTTCAAAACCGGTTTAAACTGGTTCTGAAATTGAAACTATCATAATATAAAAAATATATGAGCAAAATCGAAAAAGTAAAAACTAGCCCGGTTGTAGATCGTCCTAAACTAGCCTATGCAAAAAAAAAAATCATGTAAAAATATTAAAATTTGAGCGAGATATTAGAAAAGAACGCTCCCATAGACTTTACATAATCATCCGGGTCTTTTTGTGTACTTTTTCTGTGACTATTGTGGGCTCTTAATTGGAAATAAAACTTCCGCTTATTTAAAATTAATTCACAACAATTAAAATAAAAAAAATACAGTATTAAATAAAAAAAATACAGCAAATTTTTATAATAAAATAAATTATTTTTGAAACATGGGAATATTATAAGCATACTATAAAAGACTATTTCTATTTATTCAGATTTATGATGATACTTAAAAATTCACTAATAACCTTTTATGAATATTGAAAAATAAATAAATAAAAATATTTTTTTAAATCAAGTATTACGACAAATAAAGCACAAAAACGAAATTAAAAAAAAAAAAAAAAAAAAAAAAAACATTTACAACGTATTTTTTTTTTTAATTATTATTTGTTTAAGCTGCATTTACAACATGGAAAACTTTTAATAGCATTCTATTTTAGTTTATAGAATACTTACATAGTAAAAAAACTTTTTTTAATCGAATTATTCAAAAATCAAATGCAACTTTTAATAATGAAATGTATTGTACTGCATTATTTTCCGAAAAACTCTTTATGATCGTAACGTTTAAATTTTTAAAAACATGTGGTTATATATTTCATTAAATTATTGATAAAATATGGGCATTTTTAATTAAAAATAAAATTTCCATTTATTTAAACTTAATTCACAACAATTTTAACTAAAAAAATACAATATTAAATACAAAAAAAAAAAAAAAAAAAAAAAAAAAAATACAGCAAATTTTTATAATAAAATAAACTATTTTCGAGGCATGGGAATTTTGTAAGCATACTATAAAAGACTATTTCTATTAATTTATATTTATGATAATGTTTAAAAATTTATCAATAACCTTTTATGAATATTGAAATATATATATATATATATATATATATATATATATATATATATATATATATTAATTAAGAATTAAATGATGACCAATGAAGCACAAAAACGTGATTTTTTTAAAAATTCATTTACAACATAAATTTTTTTAAATAATTATTGTTTGTTTAAGATGCATTAACAACATTAAAAACTTTTAATAAGATTCCATTATAGAATACATATATACATCGTTAGCACAAATAAATGACTGAATTTTAAAAATTATATTTTCAACCTATTACCAATACTACTATAATAACTGTCATATGAAAATAAAGAACATTCCTTAGTTTTATTTCACTTGCAAATGTTCGACATGCTAATCTTTCGTAATATAACAAACACCTAATCTGTAATCAAGTTATTCCGCGAATTTGGCAATTTTGCACATAGTCAACGATTCTTAATGCACCACTGATGCATAAAAACGCTAAATAATACAGCGTTGGATGCATTAAAACACTATATAATACAGCAGTAGATGCATTAGAACACTAAATAAAGCAGCACTGTTCTTTATTTTCATGATATTATAATATTTGCGATAATTTTGAAAATGTGATTTGAAGATTTAAAATCGGGTCATTTATTTGTGTAATCTTGTGTATTAATATTATCGCATACCATCTTCATATTAGAAACTCGATTATTATTGTTATACAAAGTTCTCAGATAAATTTTGATTCAAAAATATTTCTGTAGACATATATTAACTTTTGCGATAAAATAACACTTTGTCAGAAATTGAACGACTATAAATATAATATTAAAGTTTTTCATTATTTAAATTTCGTATAATGCCTAAAAACTCCAAAGTTTGTTTTATAAATGTTTAATATTATACATATATAAATAATAAAACCTTCTGAAATTATAAATTTTTCTTGATATTTTATGTCGAATGAAAATAATAGGAAGTTGTCAGATAAATTTTGATTCAAAAGTATTTATATATAAGTACATCAACTTTTACATAAAGTAACACTTTATCAGAAATCAAACGATTATAAATATAATCGAAAAGTTTTCGCATTATTTAAATTTCACATAATGTCTAAAAACTCGCAATAGTGTTTTATAAATGTTAAATATACATATATAAATAATAAAGCCTTTTGTAATTATACATTTTTCTTGATATTTTATGTCAAATGAAAATAATACTTTTTCTTTGCTTAGGTTTCATTTATAGTGTTTTTATCTTTATAAATTCGGATACAAATAAAATTAGGAAAGGTGGACAAATTTTACCGTTAGAATATTTTTTCTGCAAAATAGAATTTTTGTAAATGTATTATAAAATCCGTTTCTATTTTTTTTATATTTAAGATGACGTCTTAAAATTTACTAAATCCTTTTATGAATATTTTAAAAAATATATATCTGTTTTATATTCTATGTGAAATTATCACAAAGTTTATAGAGACTTTTTAAATTTGTTTAAAATTCATTTACAACATTAAAAACAAATTCATTTTTATTTTTCAACTTTTTAAAATTCTAATAAAAAAAAAAATACAATAGAATTTAAGGAAAAAAAAGAAAATTTTATGTAAAATGCGACATTCATAAATATAGTAAAAAAGTTTTTTTTTTTCATTTATTTAAACTTGAATACTTTAAATCAAATGAATTTTAAAATTTATATACCGAATATAGACTTTTAAAATTTATTTAAGCTTCCTCTGCATCATTATATATATATATATATATATATATTGATGTTGATTTGTAGTATTATCTAATGATTCTACACACACACACACACACATATATCTATCTATCTATCTATTTGGCATTAACAAGTTTTTCCAGAAATCGATGTTGATTTGTAGTATTATCTAATGGTTATATATATATATATATATAGTATTTATAAAAGTATATATATATATATATATATAACCATTAATTGTATTACAATATGAGCTATTTGAATTTAATAGAAAAAAAAAAATATTGAACATGAGGAAAAAACTAAATAAATAAATAAAATGCATACAAATGAAATTTGTAGAACCATATATATATAACCATTAATTGTATTACAATATATGAACCATTGAATTTAATAACTTATACCACATTATATATATATATATATACCGCTATAATGTGTGTGTATATGTATTATAGCGGTAATAAACTTAAAATTAAAAAATATGTCAGAATTTTAGAATAAAAGAAATTTTTTAAGAGAATTGAAACTTTCGTAATTATATTTAAAAAGACTATTTCTGTTTATTTAAAAAGATGTCACCAATAAATTCGCAAAAAAATTTTATGAAAAATTTAAAAAACAGTTTTCTTGATATTTTATGTGAAATAAAACTGAAAAATTGTACAATTAAATAGAGACTTACCAATGTGAAGTCTAATCGGAATTGCATAGTGAATACAGCAGAAAAAATTAAACAAACTCTTACAAAATCACGGCAAGAATTTCTCAAAAGAAATAGTCACATCATTATGAGTTTCATATTGTAAACCTCAGGGAAAAAATACTTTGTATCTGTACAACGCCAACTCTAGTCCTTTACTGGCCAATCACATTGCACTTCTCTGAGTAGTAAATGTGACCCTTTAGGCATTATCAGAACATTATCGGAATTTTTAGTTGACCAATGGCCTGTTGTAAATTTCACATGAACTGACATTGAATATCATAAGAAACTGAAGAAAAACGGATTTCCAAAAGAAGGGGAGGGGGGGGGGATTCTCGCTGATTTTACTTTCGTCCAATGAGAAGTGTACTGTGTGACGAGAAATTTTTAGATTTATCTTCTGCTTCCTAAAAGTAATAAATAAGGAAAAGCTTTCAAGATTACCGATTTTATGATGATTAGTTGATTGCTTTGTCAGCATAAATTGATAGTAACTGATCAGTGTTATATGGGATCCTAATAACTAGTTGTTGTAGGAAACATTCGTAACAATGACATGTCCCTTTTGAGTTTTTATTTTGTTTATTTCTTTTACATTGTAAAAGCTGTTTCAAGAATAAATTAATTGTAACCTAAAAAGCTTTGAAAGTCACAAATTCAATATTAGTAGTTAGTTATCGTCTCATCGTAAATTATAATTAAGCGATCTGTTTTATGAGTTACTAGTAACAATTATAACCAAAGTTTATATGTATATATATATATATTTATTTATATATATATAAATGAGAATCTTTTTTTTTAATTCACATGAGTATAATCTGTGACGATTGATTTATTAATAGTTTAAAAAATCAAATAGCCAATTAAATATTAGTGTTTACTTTATTAACTTTATAAGACATTATTCACACGATATTAATTTTAAATCTTTAAATCTTCCCATAACTATTGATTTCGAGAAATGTAACATCAAATATAATAAAATTAAAATATAGCTGAACATAAATACTCAAAATAAATGCATAAATATAAATTCAGATATATTATGAATACAAAAATTGAAATAAAATACTAAATAATAAGATGACATTTTGAAGTAACTAAAAACAAAGATAACAATCATAACTATTGTCAGTCGCGGAATAATGTTTTATCTTTATGTGTTTAATGTTTATATAATACTGTCCACATTTCTTTTTTTTTTTTTTTTTTTTTTCTTGAATTCTGAAGTTTTGCTGAATGAATATCTTTTAACAGTCTTCTGTAAAATCTTCTCGTACTTTACTTTTACTATTCATTGATAATTTCGGTCCAAAATTAAATCACCACCTATCGAAAGAAAAAAAAAATTGCAATCAGTAGTATTCTTAAAAACATAGAATATATATATATATAATTAATTTAAAAATAATTTGTATTTGATATGAACAACATCTTTATTACACATATTGTGATGGCAAGATTTTTTTTTCTTTTAAATAAGGAAGAAAGAAAGAAAAATGAAGGTCAATAAAAACATTCTGCAGCAGTGAAATTATTTCTGAAGTAATTATGTGCAATGTGTAACATATTAATCCATACTGAGCACCGGAAATCGCTATTAAAAGTGTTAAACACAAAAATTACTTTAAAAAAAAATCAAATTTATGAAAATATTGATAATATCAAGCATCTGGATATTTTAAAAATAAGTGTAGGATGTATATTAAAATAAATATCGATTTATACATATGTCATCGAAACCTAGCTGACTCAAAGCTTGACTCAAATTAAAAGTGGCTAATTTTTCATGCATTATTATAATTTTTAATCTTAGACTCATGAAATCAGCCGATGATCTTATTCAATAACGATAAAATCAAATAGCGTTTTATTATTATTATTATTATTATTATTATTATTATTATTATTTTATATATATATATATATATATATATATATATATTTTTAATGAAAGATTTTTTTTTAGAAAATACTTTCGAATTTATCATTTTAAACCGAATTTTAGGATGCTATAGCCAATGACACGTAGTATTTGAATAAATGAAAACCGCTTCTTATTGCAAATCATTTCGAAATAATCATGCTTGTCAATTTCATATTTTTACTTATACAAATGAGTTCGTTAAAGTTATGTGCTGGTTGCGTTGCAATTTTTTTATTTATTTTTTCAAAATATTTTATGTAAAGAATAAAATTTTTTTAAGGTCGCATTTGAAACTCTCATCCTTTATTCTATCCTCCATGATTAAAAATGCACATATCTCAACTACTTTCACTTCAATCTTCTGAATTATCCCAAAGTAAATCAAAATACAATGCTTTTAGCTGACTTGATTCATTCATATAATTATCTTAATTGATAATTTTTGTGCTATTTGATTTTTTAAATCAGATTATTTTCAGAATGCTTTTATGTGAAACTTTCATTATGTATACACAAATCTATAATAAAATTAATTTCACATAAGTTCAACAAAATAAATATACCATTGGAACTTTTATTAAGAAATGTTCCTAACAGACTTTTTGAACAATAAAAAAGCAACATTTATCCCAAATTGTAAGGAATTTATTCTTTATAGATATTCTAAAGAGATATTTTCTAACGTCCTTGGTACACTGCTCAAGTTCATTTGCATAGGGAATTATCATTCGCAAATGGTTCGCAGCATTTGAAGCAATAATTTCTAAATAACTCAAAATTTAATTTTGTTGGGACAAAACTTCAATTACTATCTCCTTCGTCGCATCTCTAACTCTTACCCTACCTTAAACATATCCTCCATGATTAAAAATGCAAATATCTCAACTACTTCCACTTCAACCTTCTGAATTATTCTAAGATAAATTAAAATACAGATCACGTGGCTGGTTTAATATATGCAGATCCGTGCTCTTCGGAGTCCAATAGCTCCCACAGCTGTGCCAGGCTTGGTGTTGAATATGCATCAACCACTGGTAGGAGCTATTGTAGCTAGGAAATTCTTTACAAGTTTCGTATCTTATAACTGAGCTACATTTATTAAATTTTCTTTGTTTTCGAGAAAAGGGGGGTACGAATTATTATATTAATATAAGATTCGCATGAGGGAAGCTCGCGCTTAAAAATAATTATGGTTCTACTCTATTCAGAGCTTTCATGAGGAGAGGGGAAATATTTGAGAATTTTTTTCAATGAAACAGTTTACATGCAGTTACAAAACTAAACTTCAAAAAAAAAAAAAAAAAAAAAAAAAAAAAAGAAAAAAAAAAAAGAAAGAAAAAAAAAAAAAAAAAAAACGATATGTGAGAGAACTGTTTTAATCATTTTTCGGGCTTTAGAGACCGTGACATCAGAAGAAGGAAGTAAAACACCGATAAAATAAATTAAATATAGTAAATATGAAGGAATTTAAAACAGAATACTGTATATTTATTTTATGCAACTTAATAACGATTTATCTCAGTATTTTATTGCCATCTTCTATTTGTATTTCAGACCTACTTTGTTACGCTGAAGCCTTTTTTTACATCCTTCAAAATGCAGCTTAAAACTAATTTTTTTTTCTAGGTTTAAAAAAAAAAAAAAAAAAAAAAAAAAAATGTGAACCATTGAATTCAATACAAAATTACCACATTGAAATATGGGGAAGGGGGGGGGGGACGAATACAAATGAAATTTGCAGAACCAAAGCAAAATATATTTTGAGTTATATATATATATAAACATTTACTATTGCATAATAAGGGATCGTATTATGTATTATTAATATTCAAACAATATAGTTTAAGAATTAAATTACTAAGTTAAGTATTTACACTGAAATTGTGGAAGGAATTTTTGCTAATGAAATATAACCCTATGATGTTTATTGAGAAATTTAACTCTGACATTTATTTTTATCGAAAATTTCATTTTGTTAATGAAAAATTCAAATTAATGGAAGCATTTTTTAAAGTCGAAATTTGATGTTTTAACCTTTTGCAAATTCTCATAGTTTGATTTAAAAAGTAATGATTTTTAATGCAACAGCAAAATACCATTCAAAATATTTAGTTTTGATGTTGGATATATGTCAGCTACCGCTTGAAGCTGGCGTAAGCTTATACGAAATTTTATATGACTCTCGTACACTATAACTGAAGTAAGTTTTCCTAGTTTTTGAAGAAAGTGAAGGGGTAGATACGAGTTATTATATTAATATAAGGTTCAAGGGAAGTTTATACTTAAAACTATCAAAGCTTTTATTCTATTTAAGTCTTTCAAAAAAAAAAAAAAAAGTAGGAAATATATGAGATAATGTTTATATGCCATCACTTTACCAACTGTTAAAAAATTAAAAGTTTCAACAAAAAATTAAAGTTTTTTTTGACGAAATGAGTTTTTTATTCATTGAGTGCAATCTTATATTTGGAGCAATGGCATCAGAAATAGTGTCTAAACTGACAGTGAAGTTTGTGTTAGATATGATTATATTAAATGTAAAATATAGCGTATAAATTATTTTTTTATTTTATGCTACTTAATAACTATTCAACCTTTATATCTGATGTCATATTATGTACTGTTTCACATATTACTTAGAATAATCTGTCATAGAATTTTAAAGTTACGATTTCTAATAAATAATTATCATAGATTTATATAATAATAACATTTCAAAAATATATTTTAATAATCTTAAGACTGCTATTATTTACATGATAACGATGAGTTTTAGTGAAATTTAAATTTGTTAAAATAATATCGACAATTTTTGTTTATATTTTAAATTATTTAACTCCTTTTTTTTTCTTTTCAACATCTAAGTCTGATCTTTTCCCTCTGAGTTGCTAATCGGGAGAAATAATAATAATAATAATAATAATAATAATAATAATAATAATAATAATAATAATAATAATAATAATAATAATAAACGATATACATACAGTTTAAATGAAAAGGATATTTCATTTAAATAATGAACTTTGAACACAAAATTTGTGTGACAATCCCTTCTCCCTCCTTACAGACACACTTCAACATAAATGGGGGGAAAAAAATGTTATTTTTGTCTGATAACGAAATGTCTTAGGATTGGATCATACGAACATAGTAATATCTAAATACAAAAATGTATAAATGATTTTTTTTTTTTTTTTTCAAAAAAGTCAAAAAGATAAATATATGAACAGAACTACAGTGTATTGAACACAAAAAAAAATCTGGTATATTTATTATAGATTGTGCTTTGTAATCACTTGTCTTTAAAATCTATTGCCATGTGAATTAACATTGGAGATACGTTTAACAGCTGCACATTAGACATTTTTTTTTTTTCATTCAAACAACAAAGCAATCTCTTTCTCTCTGTCATGAAACAACTGTCTTTATAACGGTTTAATAAACCGCGCCAGAAAATTATGGAATTTATATACAGTCATACGAATAAAAACATTTTCTGCGATAAATAATCATATTCATTTTTATTGACGTTCATAATTTTTTTTTTTTCATTTCTATTTTTTAGAGATTAAATCCAAAATAATATCTAATAAATATTATTGAAATAATATTAGCCTATATGTTGGTTCTTAATCGTTGTTTATGATTATTGTTTGTATAAAGATTTTTTTTCAGTTACATTTTTAATACTGAATTTATATTCTCCCATCGCAAAATTGTTACTGGCAAAATTTTTCTTTTTTCAAACAGTTTTTACCACTTTTCCCAAGTGATAATATGTATTATAATACTTCTACAACAGATGCGAGAGAAATCTTCCACAAAGAATACCTTTTTAAACAGTGGTACGGGCAGAACATAAAAAGTAGTCACCCAAGGCATTCCTGCTACTGTTCAAAAAAATATCAAAACACTGCAAATGACTGACATCATAAAAGTCTATTTGATCAAGCGGATTACAAGATAATAAGATGTCTTATATTTCTATTTTATTACATCGATTTTTTATTGGTCTTACTTCCGCAGCAGTAAATCGTGACATTTACGTTATTTTCGTCACACAAAAAATGTGCTGTAATTTTTGGTTGTAGTATCAGCATTTCTTGCTGTTTGAAAAAGATTTATAAGGTTGATTTTTCATCCAGTGTTCCTCTTGAATAACTATGAAATCGAATATAATTTTCCAATTTTCAATAAGAGCAGCCACTCTTTCCTAAGATGCTGTTAAATATAAAGCTTTAAGAAGATCTGGAACACAAAAATCTTCATAAAAAAAAAAAAAAAAAAAAAAAAAAAAAAAAAAAAAAAAAACTGCATTAATTTTTTTTTCTTTTCTTTTCTTTTTTTTTTTTTTTTTTAATTCTCAAAATGACGTTTAAATCTTAATTAAAAGAGAAAATATCATTTTTTATGTTTAGATTTGTTTTTAGAATATAGATTTAAGTAATGGTTGTTATGAAAATATATTCTCCTGAAAATGTATTTTTCTTCATGATGGTTTTTTTCACCATTTCTTCTATTTAAATTATTATAACTCAAGAACCGCTTAAGATAAATGATTCAAACTCAGAACATGTCTTTTTTATGTGTTTTACTTTAATTTTAATTCAGAGATTTAAAAATAATCATATTTACTTTTAAAAATATGGTTTTTTAAAACAAAGTTACATTATTTTTTTCATATATTTTAACTTTAAATATTTTAAATATTTATTTAGATTATTTTTTTTTAAATGCTGAATGGAAAATAATGTTTCTATATTTTTGTTTATTTACAAAAGAAATTTGAAAAAAAAATAAATTTTACAAATAATATTTCAAGTTGTAATGACTTTAATTTACTCCACTTTTTTAAATAAATTTAAAAATTTAAAAAAATGAAAAATTTTATGATGTGATTTTGTTTTATAATGATATGGTTAATAATCACAAAAAAATTCAAAATTTTTACTCTATAAATAAAAGTTATTTTGAAATGTGTCCCGGACGGAAGATTGTAATCAGACAGGAATTGCTTATAACTCAAAATAATAAATAAATAAATAAATAAATAAATAAATAATAATAATAATAATAATAATAATAATAATAATAATAATAATAATAATAAATATATTTATCGAAATATGAAAAATGATGTTCTGTTTCAATCTGATTCAATAGCCCATGCTTATCCATTTCATTTATTGACATAAATAAAGAAGTATTTCGTGAGTGTGGCTAATTGTTTCACATTTTTGTGTATGGGTAAAAATATTTTCGGAATTAATTTTACATAGCATGTATCCACTAGTAAAAACATGAGAGCGAAAGGGTTAATAATTGAATATAACCGATTTCACTAGAGCTGATTTGATCAAGCAGATTACTTGATATTAAAGTATCTTCTATATATGTTTTATTGCTTTTTTTTTTTCTCCTACATCTCTTACGTCTTTGTCTCAGTAATTGAGATGGCAACGTTATTTTCAGCGCTTGAAAAGCTGCCGTAACTATTGCTTAGGGTAATCAACTTTTCTTTTTTTTTGAGATCCATGATGAGATTTACAAATTCTCTTCGCTCAAGCTAGTTGGAAAAAAATAAAAAATAAATAAAGAGCCTTGCTTTTTACATTTCGGACAGGAAACAAAAGAGAAAAAGATTCATTTAAATGTGACTGCCCACAAAGCGGATCATGCATGATCGATTTGACGATAAAAACGGAGTTCAACGGAAAATCATAAGTGTATAAAAAGTATCTACATCTATATCTATCTATCTATATACATATACATAAGACCACTAATAGTAAACAATATTAACCACTTGAAATTAACCATTAAATTTAATAACTTGTAGCACATTGAGTCTGGAAGGGAAAAAGAACAATATGAATACAAATGGAATTTGTAGAACCAAAGCAGAATCTTCAGGTCCCAAATTCTTTGGAACTACAAATGGAGTGTGTGGTTTCATCTTCGTATTTGCCATGAAAAAGCAAAACAATATGAATTTGGGACTACCAACACACATAAAACCAAAATTAATTAAAGAAAAACCAAGTAATACATAGTGGATATGGAGAAAATAAAATAGTTATGAGCTATAAAGTAGAATGAATCCCAAATGCACTACCTTAACCCTGATATAGCACGTGGTAAATTAAAACATGAAGTATTCATATATCATATGACAGAAAAATGGAGATAATAAAATAATAAAAACAAAAAACGACTTATTGTACACATCATAATATTAAATTAATAAATTAATTAAAAGCAGAATAATGTAATATCAGAAAAATTAAACCATACACCATAGTTTACTCTATTATTATTTAAATCAATAACATTTATTTTGACTATGCTAGGTCTTATATACTCAATATCTTAATTAAGGAAGATTAAAGATTAAAAAATAACTTATTAAGAAATGTACCCAATACATTTAGTAGTGATATAGTACACTCATTTATTAAAAGTGAGTGCAATTTAATAATGTAAATGATTAAAATTATTAATATAATATAGATATAACTAAACAATAATCCATACATTGGTGTTATTTAAAC